>VTPC01090168.1:121704-173089 GCA_011009095.1 Ignelater luminosus
TGTAGATGAAACTTGGATACACCATTATACGCCCGAAACAAAAGTACAGTCCAGTAAAAGTACAGATACTATCAGGTATTAGGTACCATTACAGTACAAAGCTAGTAAGAACTGTAAGAACTCACGTATTATTATACTGGAGATATTAAGAAAGCACAGCTCAAGTATGGTATTTATTCAAATTTTCTCTGGCTTTCAAAAATAGGATATTGAGAGGTTGAATTCAATTAAAACTTATTGAGAATCATAGCCGCTTTTGCAATTTTACTAGAAAAATATAGAGAGGAACTAAATATAACCAAGTAGAAAAAAGGGAAAAAATAACTCTAAATCAGTAACGTAGAATATAATGCCGAGAAGGAAAACAAAGGTAAACTCAAGCAGGAAGAGGAAAAGAAAAAAGTATCAATGCTATAAAGAAAGAAAAAACGAGGGAAAAAAATAAAATGAGGTGATATGAGAGAGCCAAAAGAAAGACACAAGACATTAAGCAAAACAAAACCAAAAGAAAAAAAAACAAAAAGGAGAAAAAATGACGAAACAAAAATGTAAGGAGATAAAGAATTGACCAAGAAGGAAAAAGAAATAGGAAAAAATGAGACAGGCAGCAAGAGAAACAAGGAAAAACAGAGAGCAAAGAATTGACTAAAAAAAGTGAGACGCGTCATGGAAAAGAAGGTAAGAAGCTTAACATACTCATGCATTCTATGCCACTTTATAAATGCGGTTCTATAAGATGAAGTTAAACATTATGATTTTGCTGACACTTTGTCGCTTATTTCTTTTGTTTTTAGTAAGAATTCCCTGATTTCTCCAGGTTTTCCAGTTTGCTAAGTACTCTGTCTGTGTAACCAAAATGCTTCATCTGGTTCAGTCAATGTAGCATCGTTGTTTCAATGGAAATATCGAAAACCTACCAGAGTTACAAAGTCTATTGAACAAGATCAGATCAGAAAACTAATTCAATGGCCACTCCTTTGCAAAAATATTTTTATTGTCGGATTTAGATATAGATTTTGCACACAATAGTCGTAAGCAGATATGTGCTTTCACTAAACTACTATTTCTTATTTTCTCCTTATACTTTTATTAAAATGAAGCTAGGTAGGTTCAGCTAAATAGTTTGAATTTGAGACCAAGAAACTCTTTCTTTCACAACACCACCAAGCAGCTACTGCTCTTTTGTCATAAAAGACAACTTGGAAATTTTCTTCTAATTTAAATATTAGACCAAACGATAACATTTTAACATAGTCGACAAGAAGAATGAAAAGTTTGTTACAGTAAGATTTTCACAAACACTAGACTAGAACTCCTGTCTCTAATTCAGAATTCTTAAAAAAATATTTTTGTCCTCCCCTATAACTTCATTCCAAAAAAGAAAATTCTGAAAGGGAAACAAATATTTCATTTTGACTATTATTAAATGTTGCATCTACTTTAAAGTTTAAAATTCAAAAAGTCGACCTGAACAAAATATCACTGCAAACATGGAGGATAAGTAATGTTTGAGTGTTTGAGAATATTATTTTTAAAGTAAACTAAAATTAACCACGTAGGTACAACCAATGTAGGTGCTAATTAATTCTAATAAAGAATCTAATAATATGCTCTAAGCAAATTCACAGCTAAGCAGTTATAGGTAAGAAACAACGCTCTAGCTATTTATATCTTTAACTGTACATAAGATAAGCACCTATAACATCAAATTCTGCGAAAGTTTAAGTGTTTATTGATTATAAATAATTGCACCCAAATAACAATTTCAAGTAGCACGATAAAATTCTAGGGTGAAAGAAATGGGGGATTTCCCTACATTCCAATAATACTGATAATGTAGGTGCAAAGTTTTAAAGTGCTTTTAATTATAACAATTTTGTTTATTTTCAATGTTGAATAAAATATTAAAAAATATGAAAAACGATACCTTTAGATAATATTTAATATCATTTCTGATTAATTTTATAAATTATTTGCCTATTAAGGCATGTAGATATTGTTTAAGTAGGTCGTGAAGCAGCTTGATTTTAATAGATTCTGGGATAATAAATTAATCATCACAAATATGAATTTTTAATCTTATTGTAAATTATTATTATAATTATAAAGAGCCATGGCACGCCTTCGGCGGCTTGGTTTCCACACAGCGTACGTACTAACCGCGCTTGTAGCTTGGTTGGCGAAAGCTTGTCGACGTAAGTCATTTCGCGATTTTTCCTGTCTGGAAAAACCTTTTTAAAAGGTTTTTGCCCGCTAACATTTATACTGGTTTCTTTTGAAAGGATTTCATAATATTGACGTCAGCATAACCTATAATGTACCATTTACATTAAGACAGATAAACAAACAAATACAAAAGAGTTTGGTCAACTTCGAAGGTTAAAAGGTGAATTTTTTAAAATATAACCAACAATCAGTCGAAGATCTTTCTAACTCAGCTCATATGTTGAGCACATTAGGTGCCATTCATGATAAAAATGTAGGATAGGATAGGACATTTTGTTCCGGGAATATTCCGAGAAAGATACCTCTTCCTAAATGATGGAGCGAAATTAAAAAACAAGAAGATCAAACTCTACCTGCACCAATCTTGTTTAGAGGCATCTACTTAACGTATATCCGAATGTCGCGGCGATCAGTAAATGTTTAGTATATTTCGCCATTTTTTAAAAATGGCCAAAATAGGTGATACTCTTTTTTTTCACCGGGAAATTCTTGCATGGGGAAAAATGTACGCTTATCTCTTTCGGTTATCGAGAAAACAATTTTTACAATTAAATTTTACAGATTTTGTTGTGCTTTACATATTGATGTTAAATCAAATACAGCGTATGTAATAAACTAATAATTATTAATTATTGTTATGAAAAATTGTCGGAAATTGCAAGAAACAAATTAACTAGAAATACTCATACAGGGTGTTCCAGAAGGAAACGAAAATATTTGGAATATGCGTGCAGGGGGTCAAAATTAAAAACATAAACCGATATGTTTAAGCTCGATATTCTCAAGTGTTATGGAGATAATTGGTTCTTAAGCTGTAAACATCATTCTAGCCACCGGCACCGAGTGAATTAAAATAAAACACATGGCAGTTTAGAATATTCTCAGAAATATCACCACCAACCTTGATGCATCTGTCTGTCGACTCGTTTGTTAATTGATCAGGTAGATCGTTTAAGTGAATGGTGATAAGCTCTCATGATAGCTGCAGCGTTGGTAGTTCGATCAGGTAATGTCTCCTTCGTTTACACTTTTGTTGCATAAACTAACGATTTTTGCCAGTGCGTTCCAACGCTACCTCGTTGAAAAAAAAATACTAACAATTTAACAACTAATTATCTCTGTAACAGTTGGAAATCAGACTTAAACTTATAGGTTTAGTTTTTTTATTTTGACCTACTAACTCATCCTCCAAGTATCTTCCTTTCCTCCTGAAACACCCTATATACCCATAAATCAGTTTCTGTCTATTCTGTTCATTTTTATCTATTTTTTACCAAATACCTTTACATACACCCACCTTTGATATGCGGATGAAATAAAGATTGCTTATCATATTTTTTTTATACAGAATGCTGTCGCAACTATAACGTTGAGGTCTATTGATTACCCTACTGTAGTTTGAGGATGGGTCTATGCTGAAAAATCTTCGACACGACCATCTTGCTAGCTGCATTATGAGTACAAACTTTCTACGGGTAACCGTTAGTAGCCAGGATGACTCCTTGACCAGGGCATCGGGTTCTCTTTCTTCACTAACCTCTAACTTAGCTGTGACTTAAAAACCAGTGCAGTGTCATTCTGTGCTATTGACCCAAGTTAGCTAACGAAAAAAGAATAGTTCGGATTTGACATAACGAATATTTGCTCAAGGAAGGGTTCGCGATCAGATGAAACAGATAAGCATATTGAACATAAGTCACTTGACAAGTTATCATTGAAAAGACAGTTAAGGAGCTTCCAGCTGAAAACCGTTATGTTCTTAGCGTTTAATAGTTACATCACTATAAAGTTAAAAATCTTCACCTGTTTTTAGAATAACTAAAAACATACACGGTGATACAGTCCTATAAAAAAAAACTAAAAATAAGTGCAATACTGTACAAAAGTAGTAGCCAATGGATTTTCTTCGCATAAAGATAAATAAGTTTTACGTAATTAGAAAAAAATTCTCATTTGTAGTTTTTAGTGGTTTTAGAAGCCTGAAGCTGATAAACTGAGAAACCCTGAATACTCCTATGTAATCATTAACTAATCAACTTTACATATAAAGAATAAAATACAACACGTTATTAAACTTATTATTTGAAGAACTGCAATATTATTTATAAACTAGCGATATTGAGTCATCTATTGTATCTAGAAGTACTGTTATCAGTTATTTTGCAATACGTAATTATATTAAAAACAAAAATCAGCCTTTTAAGTCGTAAGACATTTGATAAGAAGAGTACACTTCCAATCTTAATATGTAGACATATATTTTAAGATACTTCACTACTAACATATCTGGCGACAAAACTTTCCTAAAAAAACACCAATAAAAATGTACAGCCACTAGCAATACTGCATTTCTACAATGCTTTGTACAATAATCTTAAAAACCGTTATCTTAAAAGTACTTAAATTTTAACCTGCTTTCGTTGCATGAGGGCACTACGTATGTGTACTATATAAGCCAATGTTCTCAAATAAATCTATCATTTGCTTGATATAAAATTAAACGTCGTCAGTTAGTGCCGAAACGTAAAAAATGGATTTTGTCAAAATCCTAAAACTATCACTTCTGTTATATTGTTTATTGTTTATAATAAATGTTAACTCGTGGAAGAAATGTAGTGAAACATTTTGCAAAAGAGTCCGTAACAGTCCGGCAAATTATCCGAGATATTATTTGGATTTAGATACAGTAGTGGTTTCCTCAAAAGGCGTAGATGGATACCTTCTCAGTGATTCCCAGAATCTGCATCTTCGATTGAGTATGTATTCTCAAACAATTGTTAATTTATTTGTGTACAACAGACCAAATATGCGACGTCATACATCTGAAGAAGTGCTCTTAAATTCAACAAATGTTTCCGAATCATGGAAGATATTGAAGGTTACATCCAGCAGCATAACTGTAGAAAACGGAAATATTTCAGCAGTACTTTTTGGAAAACCTTTTAAGATAGAACTTTCTATCAATGGTAAACTAACATCAATCATTAATCCACAAGATCGTTTGGTAGTTGAAACTGGAAGTCAAGGGCGTGCAGTTGCTATTGACGTGTCATTTCCAGGTGCACAAAGAGCTTTTGGTATTCCTCAACATGCAGAAAATCTAGCACTTAGAACCACTACTATAGATAATAGAGACCCGTATCGTCTGTATAATGTTGATAATGGACGTTACAATTTGGGATCTACAGAAGCTCTTTATGGTTCTGTACCAGTGCTTTATGCGCACGGAATAAAGCATTCAACAGGAGTGTTTTGGAGCAATACTGCACAAACATGGGTTGATATCACTATCTTTCCTAATCAAGTAAGTGCCTTCTTTATGAGCGAAAGTGGGTTTTTTGATTTGTTTGTGTATACCGGACCAACACTTGCTCAAGTAGTTCAACAGTATGCTAGTTCAACAGGTACCGCTCCTTTACCGCAATATTTTGCTTTGGGATATCATCAAAGTAGGAACAGTTATATGACGCAACCCGAAGTAGTAGAGGTTGTCGAGCAATTTGATAAAAACGAATTATCTCTAGATTCTGTATGGTTAGGTATTAATTACACCGACAACAAAAAATATTTCACGTGGGATCCAATCAGATTTCCAGACCCTATAGGTTTGCAACGTCAATTAAATTATACTAATCGAAAGCTGATAGCGATAATCGATCCACATTTTAAAAGAGAAACAGGTTATTTTGTGCACGATAATGCTACACGTAACAAGTACTATATAAAAGACTATTACGGATCCAACGATTACGTAGGAAAAGGTTGGCCTGGCGACAGTAGTTGGATTGATTTTAAAAATGATAATGCTAGAAATTATTATAAATCTTTGTTTTCCATATATTATTTCAGAGCTAAAAATGTACACATATGGAATGAAATGAATGAACCTACCGTATTCAATAATCCAAATTACGAAAACACATTTAATGGTGATCTTAGGCATGTTGCTGGCATTATACATCGTGATGTACACAACGCGTACGGCTATGAACAGTCAATGTCTACATTTCAGGGCTTGATAGATCGATATGGAAGTGAAGAAGATGCCGTGCGCCCGTTTGTTCTTAGCCGATCGCACTATGCAGGCTCGCAACGCTTTGCGGCTATCTGGACTGGAGATAATTACGCAAGTTGGGATTATTTGGAATTTAGCATTCCTATGTGTCTTACATCCGCATTAGCAGGCATAAGCTTTTGTGGTGCGGACGTTGGCGGTTTTGCTGGAATACCAGACGATGAATTATATCAAAGATGGTATCAAGCAGGTGCCTGGTTGCCATTCTTTAGAGGAAATTCTGCCGCGGATGCGCCGAGAAGAGAACCTTATCTTTATTCAGAAGGTGTTAAATCTCGTGTTAGAGCAGCTTTAAATGAACGCTATGCTCATTTACCTTATTGGTATACATTGTTTTGGGAACATACGAGAAATGGCGATCCTGTGATTCGACCAATTACATATCAATATCCAGATGAAGAAGATGCATTAGATGTTGATAATCAGATCTTAGTTGGTAATAGTATTTTGGTCATACCAGTTACACAAAAGCGTACTTCTATAGTATCAGCATATTTACCTGGCAGTGAATCTGAGATTTGGTATGATGTTAATAGACATATAATATATCACGGACTTGGTTTAACTCCAATATATGTTAATCTAGATTTAATTCCAGTATTATACAGGGGAGGAAGTATAATTCCGAGGAAAGACAAACCACGTCCATCAACTGCAGCAACAAAGTATGATAATTATACTTTATATGTTTGTTTGGATATTAATGATGAAGCTGCAGGTTCTTTATATGTGGATGATTATGAAACCTATCGTTATAAATTGCGTAAAGAGTACCTCTATCTTGGTTTCCAGTATAAAAATAATACTTTGACTTCATATAAAATTGACGAAGATGCTAACTATAATGATGCAGCACAGATAGAGAAGATAATTGTTTTGAATCCTTCAGCACCTGCTATAAGTATACGGTTAAATGGGGCTGATCAAAAGAAAGACGAAACAAAAGTTACTTATGGTGAAGATGGTACTTTAAGTGTGAGCAATCTTCTTCTAAATCTTCAAAAGCCATTTACAATTGAATTTTTGTAAGATATAAATCTTTTCATCTTTTTAGTTATTAGAGAGTTACGCATCTCTCAATTATAGAAAATAAGATTGTGTAAGTAAACTGTTTCTTAAAAAAGTTATTGTCGATTATAGATATTGAAAAACTAAAAATGTTTCTAATATTTGTGTAAACGCAAAATTGAAAATTTTACTATCCTTTAATAAACTCGCTTGGTATTTCTTGTTGTTTTATTTATTTAAAAGAATTTAATTTTATGCAAATTCTGCACATTATAGCCCAAAAGTCGGCATTGGACATTCACTTACTAGATTGGTTTGCTGAGAAAATTCTCAGTGCAGTAGTACAAAATTGTAGGTGTAATTAGGTGCCGGTTGCCCAATCACCTTGGTTGTTCGGTTGGGCATAGGTTAGGGGCAGTGACGACCCACACCCAAATGACTTTCTGTCGAACGAAATGAGTAATAACTACCATAATAATACCTTTTTGTGTGTCAGGGCACAGGGCAAGTTTCCGATAAAAATAATGCAATAATTTACTTAATGCCCAGTTTCTCTAAGCTCACTTCTGCTTATAATGACCCTTTCACTTTTTAGTAGCTCCTAAGTGAAGCAAAACTCAATCCAGCTTGCGATAAATTGTAATAATAACTGGGGTACCAGCTAAATCTCCTCCTCCCGACCTCGATTCAACCCCTCTAGCTTGTTGTTGACCAAATTCTGTCATCAATGTGCCCAGGTTGTGAATTCGCATGTTCACTTCGACTCTGTGCATGCTCCTGGGATTGTCATAGATCCTTCGGGATTCTACCGACCCTATTAGATGAGAGCTACGGGTCTCCATACAACAACTTCAACTACGAGGTGTTCTCAAGCCACTGCTTCCCCACACGATCAATAGTAGTGATGATGGTAGTGTTGGCTGCATGGATTGGTTTTGTTATGGTATTGACTTTTACACTTATAAGCAATAAATAAAAAAGTCGTTTACTGATTCTCCAAACTGAAGTTGGAGATTCTTAATTTCTTGATTGTCTGCACTAAGCTCCCCCTGAATTGTTACGCCTCCAAGTAAATGAGGCACTTATTACTTATAAGCTATCGAGGTATCGACAATGTTTTCAATTTTAAACGATATAAATCAAAAACCATGAGTTTTTAATAAAAAAGACAACACTATACCTTCAAGATTCAAAATACCGAAAAATACTGTTCCTGAGCACTAAAAAAGAAAAAGTAAATTTTACTTATTAGGCCTACTGTACTTAAACTTAATTACTTAAAATCACATTTAATAATGTTTAGATATTTAACATTTTCATGGGGGAAAAATCGATTTAGTAATTTTCGAGATAAAAGGAGCATAGAAACTAACAAACAAGCAAATCAAAACTGATAGAGTGATGATCTTTTTTTATTTATTAAAGACGATTAAAAAATAATTTTTGGTTGGTTTTTTTTTATTATGGTACGTTATTGAATGTTGTATCTTGTTGCAATGCCTTCAAAAGAACAGCTAGTCGGTACATTTTTCTGTGTTTACCAGTACCATGAATTGAATAACTTTATACAAACCTACTCGAAAGAAGGATTAATTTCAACTGATGTAATAATCAAATCTCATAACATGACATTTTTGAGTTAACTCAGTCTTATTTCGAAACGTGGGCTAAATTTTTAATCGGTTGTATTTCGAGGCATACTTGCGTAGTAGATCGAATCTACCAATGTTCCGTTTAGAATTAGTTACTAATTAAACTCTATTTTAAGCCAAATCTTGAATCCGTGAACCTTTAGAGCTATTCATGCATGTTGGCTTTCATATCAAGTAGTGCAATTCAATAAATTATCTTTGATTTGTCTTTCGAATAGTGTTCTCAAGATCTGCTGTAATAAGGCTTTTGCGGAAAATAGGCCATCAAAGTAATTTGAAGTTGAGTTAAATGAAAGGTCTGCTTTCAACCAACAGTGAAGAAAAGTTCAAAAATGATTAGGGTTGATAATGAGGCAAATTCTATAAAATTGGAAAAGTAATCTACACTTTAAATCCATCAATATCGAATGAATAAAACTGATTATTGTTTATCATCTAGCAATAATTCAATGTTTTTCACAAAATAAGCTGAGTGCAGGGAACCTTATTGTTAAAACAATAAAACTGAAATACTTATATTGCTTAATCATTACTTTAATCGCTTAATTTTCGGGATAACCTTTGTCGAATAGCAAAGCTTTTTATCAATAATTTAAATGCAATCTTAACTTACCTTAATGTAATTAGACTATCTCTAGAAAGCCCTTGATTTTTGTTTTCTATCGTGCATAGCAATAGCAGATATACACATAAAGTTAAGATTTTAAGTTCACCTGTAGTATTTGAGTGAATCAATCAATGAGCAATGTTGTGCGTGGCTAAAATAATTAAATCTACTTTACTTCTTGTTTTGTTATTTCAAACAATAAGTGTACATTCATGGAAATCGTGTCACGAAACATTTTGTGGTAGAGTACGCAGAAGTCCAGAAGGTTTTCCAAGATATTCATTGGATTTAACATCAATATCCGAATCAGGTGGTGGTATAGCTGGCGATTTAGTCAGTGAAGATAATTCAAAAGTATTAAAATTGGAAGTGGAACTATTTACTGAAACAACATTTCTTGTAAATGTTGTAGAGAAGAATGCAAAAGAAAAACGTTATCGAGCTTCAGAAATTTTACTTAAACAAGCACAAATTACATCCTGGAAAATAGAAAACAGAAATGATGAAAGTATAACAATAAAAAATGGAAATACATCAGCAATCATTTTTGGAAATCCTTTCAAAATTGAATTTTATTCACACGGTAAATTAATTTCTATCCTCAATTCCAAAAATCGTCTAGTTTATGAAACTGATCACCAGAATAGTGCTATTGCTTTGGACATATCATTCGTACAAGCACAACGTGCTTATGGTATACCGCAACACGCTGACAATATGGCTTTACGAAGTACTATTGACAATGTAGATCCATACCGTCTATATAATCTCGATTATGGTCGATACAGAATTAAATCAACTGAATCGCTCTATGGTTCCGTACCTGTTTTGTATGGTTATGGAGTAAAGCAATCTTCTGGAATATTTTGGCAGAATTCCGCACAAACTTGGATTGATATTGTCAATGGTCCTAATCAAGTTGACGCTTTTTTTATGAGTGAAAGTGGAGCTCTAGATGTAACTATATTTACAGGTCCTACTCTTGCAGAATCCCTCCGACAATACGTCGTTTTAACAAGTGTAGCTCCATTACCACAATATTTTGCCTTGGGATATCACCAAAGCAGATACAGTTATATGACTCAACATGAGGTATTAGATGTAGTTGACCAATTTGATAAAAATGATTTACCTATGGACTCCGTATGGTTAGATATTGATTATACGGACAACAAAAAATATTTTACATGGGATCCTATTAGATTTCCAGATCCTATATCGATGCAGAATAAGTTGGCATCAACTAATAGAAACTTAATAGCAATTATTGATCCACATATAAAAGTAGATAGCACATACTTTGTTCATAACATTTCTTCGACCAATGGCTTTTATGTACGAAATCCCGATGGAACAGATTATGTGGGAAAATGCTGGCCAGGAGATAGTAGTTGGCTGGACTTCAGTAATGTTTTAGCAGCAAAATTTTATGCATCTTTATTTTCTCTAGATACGTTCAAAGCAAAAAATGTACATATTTGGAATGATATGAATGAACCAGCCATATTTGAAAATGGAGAATATGAAAATACTATGTCTGGTGATTTATTACATTTCCGTAATCGTGATGTTAAGCACCGCGATGTACACAACAGGTATGGTTATGAGCAAACAGCTTTCACGTTCCTGGGCTTAATGGAACGTTTTGGAAGTCCACATAAAGCAGTACGTCCCTTTATTTTAACACGTTCTCATTATGCCGGTTCTCAACTTTATTCTGCTATTTGGACCGGTGACACCTACGCAAGCTGGGAATATTTGCAAATCAGTTTTCCTATGTGTCTAACGGAAGCTCTTGTAGGTATTAGTTTTTGTGGTGCAGACGTTGGAGGTTTTGCGGGTATTCCAGATGATGAATTATATTTAAGGTGGTATCAAGCAGGAGCTTGGCTACCATTTTATAGAGGGCATTCAGCTATAGATGTTCCAAGAAGAGAACCTTATTTGTATCCTGAAAAAATGAAATCCCGAATAAGAACTGCTTTGAATCAACGTTATGCTCATCTACCTGTTTGGTACACGCAGTTTTGGGAACATACCAGAAGCGGAGATCCTGTCATTAGACCAATTATATACAATTTTCCTAGTGAAGAAGATGCAATGAGCATAGATCAAGAAGTTTGTGTCGGAGATAATATTTTGGCAGCACCGATCTTAAAACCAGATGTTTTTGCTGTATCTGTTTACTTGCCAGGTGGAGAATCAGAAGTTTGGTATAATATTGATGATAATTATAAGGAGTTAAGAGGAACGGGGAGGCATATATTGTATGTTGACTTAGATTCAATACCAGTGTTTTATAGGGGTGGAAGTATCATACCAAGAAAGGATATTCCAAGACAATCTGCAGCAGCTACTAAAAATGATCCTTATACGCTATATGTTTGTTTAGATGAAAATAATGAAGCCAAAGGAACGCTATACGTGGATGATTATGAAAGTTTCAGTTATAGACTGTACAAAACTTATCTTTATCTTGGATTCAAGTTCAGCGATAACAACTTTAGTTCATACAAAATAGATAAGAACGCTGATTATGATGGCGCCGCTGATATTGGTCAAATTATCATTTTACGACCTCCAAAAGGTATCAGGCGTATAAAACTAACTGGGAATAATAAAAAGGAAGTAAGCGATATGAGTTTAACTTACAGTGCTGACAACAGAATTCTAATTATTGATAACCTTCTTTTGGATCTTCGCACGCCATTCCATATGCAACTCTTGTAATGAATTGGTAAACATTTTTACGGATGTATAATTAATATTTTTTAAATAAAATATTTTATCAGTTATTATTAAAAGTGTACAAGCTAATTATAGCTTCATTATTAAATCGATTAGATAATAAACAAAACATTCATTTTGATAATTCTCTGATTAGTTAATTTTGATATCCTTTGTTCATTTTTATGTAAATGGAAATAGTACAAGTCCAAGTTTTTTTATTATGTTCTACAAGTGTACAATAAATTATAGTAATTTTGCTACTCTTTGTTTTCTATTTTTCCTAACTATTGCGATGGTATTCTATAGTGATGCATAAAACTAAGAATCCCTGTAAATATTTTCGTTATCATTGAGACTATAAAAACCAACTTTTACTTCAAATATACAAAAATATAGTTTATGCCATAATTTAATTCTTAAGCAAGATCTATACTAAGTACAGCTTTTGCTTTTATTTATGAATTTTCTGCAATCAACACTTCTTGTTCATCATCGTTTCTTACTAAAGTCAGTTGGACTTAAGGTTATGAACTATCCTTTAGCTATCAACTTTTACACAAGTGCTCATTTGGACATTTAAGTCCGATAGCACCTGGATAACTAAAACTGTACCAGTAGTTGACAAGATTTGATTGCACAGTTAATCAATCCCAGGCCTATTTCAGGCCAGAGAAGTTTGTTTAGTCCGAAAACCTCGACAGTTCTCGACCGGCTGCAAAAGCCTGACGGACTCGAACGATGAAATGTAGGACCTAGAAGCCCAAATTCAGGTTTCGGATAGGGTTATGCAAAAGTCGAAACAACTGTGCGAACAGAAACAATGTGCTAGATGTTTTAGATAAATTCAATAAAAACAATTCTCCTTTAAAATTGTGATTAGACGCTTCTTATACCAATAATGCAAAATACTTGACTCGGAATCCAAAAAACTTTCTAAATCCAACAAATTTACAAAATCGATTGAATCTAGAATTACCGTTAGTAATCACCATAGGTCCGCATATGGCATATACAGCATAAAACATCTGGGAATGCAAATTCCAACCACAACGAACTCCGTTTTGTTACTTTTTTCAGACTTTGGCAGCCATTTTGACCATGTTCCCGAGGTGATATCAAAAAACTAAAAGTACACGTTTGTCTTATTTTTTTGATGTAGAATACGATTCTAAAAAAAAAGACTTTTTGAAAATTTTCCAATTTTCGGCCGCCATTTTGACCATGTTCCCGAAGAGTTATCAAAAAACGAAGACAGCATGTTGTTTTTAGTTTTTGATGTAGAATCTAAATCTGAAGTCAACAATTCAGAATTTGACAAAAAATGCGGACATACATACAGACATACAGCCATACAGACAGACAGACAGACTTCGCAAATTCAGTAACGACTCCTTTATAGCAAGAATGGAAATCTCTTGAAATTCAGTACTTTGTTTTTGGATCTTCGAGAACCATCTAGGCTATTTCCAGTCAGGAGCCTGCCACACACAAACTGAACTATTTGATCTCGGTCTTCAAGAATTGCGCAACATGTAGAAATCTAGATGACATCAACAATAAAGTATTAACTTCAATGCTATCCAAGCTCCATAACCGGATAATGTTAAATTTTGATAATGATACCCCCCCCCTCTCTCTGCCTAAGAGTGAAGATACATTTTCTATTTTTAAATAGCACCCTATCCAGTTGGCTGAGGCATGAAATTTATAAGGTGGAAAAAAGTTTGTAAACAAAGTAAGAAATATTTGGGGGGGCCAATTCCAGTCACTTCGTTGTATCTTCTAGTGGGAGAAAGAAAGGATGGCGTTGCCTCCGAAGCGTGAGCTGCAATTCGACTACAAAACAGGCCATTAACAGTAAACTTGTCTAATAAATCGAATGAGAGTATATTAAACGCTGGCAAGTACAAGTACACATGTAAAATAAAACATAGAAAAAACTAAATAAGACAAAGTAAGCAGACACTAGGTTGTAAATAATAATAATTGTAAATTTATAAATAAAAACTAAAGTTGTATGTTGATAACTAAACTGTATCTTGATGATTTATGTCTAGCTAAATGGATCAAAGATAAATTTTTTAAAATACGAAACATTGTATTATGACCTAACCTCACTAAATTATCGTGAGTATAGGTAATTTAAATTACATTACATGAGTGCAAATTCTTTGGATAAAAGTCTAATGACTGTCTCACCTTCTAAAATGGTCCAGATCATAAAGGAGGCTTTCTTAGCAGAAAGATCCGAAGTAGCAAGTTGTTGACAAATGCTGGACGTGTCCAGACTGCAAATTCGGACGCAATTTAATTAAAGTCAAACCCAGGTTGAAATAAAACAGAAACACACACGCCCTTTGCGAAGCTATGGTAACCATTTCATAAATATAAATTTGTACACCTGTACTGCTGTAATTTCTTTGAAACGTCAATAACAAGAGATCTCGTTTCCAGACCAAAAATGAGTAGCAAAATAATGATAAACAATAAAAGTGTTGTCACCAACTGTGTGTTGAAATTAAGGCATTCACGATGCCCCAGATATGTTAAAAGCAAGATGAGATTTGAGAACCATGTGCTCGCTGCCACATTATGTAACAATTTATCTTCTCGATTTTAATTAAATTCGTGAACCAAAACCTCTTAGGAATTGTTATAAAAAACTGATAACCAAACTGTAAAAGATATCAAAAGCTAAATATTTGAATCTCTAAACTTGACCCCCTGGTGGAACAAAAGCAATTACCTGTCGCATATCTAAGCCTGCCGAATCTGAAAACCTTCAGAGATGGTGAGAGAAAATACAAAAATAGATGATAGGCAACCCAAATATCAAATATCAAATATCAAGTTTTTTGATTATTCTAGACTCCCTAACAAAGTAAAAGTTTTTTGATAATAACAGTTTTTGGGCGAGAGTGCTATTTGAAAATCGAAAAAGAAACCCCACCGTTACGTAGGAAAGCGATAAAATCAAAAATTAATATTATCCAGTTATGTGAATTAAGCAGGACTAAAACTTTTGTTAATAACTTTTTTGATATCTCTAATATTTTAGTGAGTAAAAGGAGTGATCACTATGTATAGCTCCGATCAACGCTATCGATAAATTGCTAGGAACTCATCATAAAAGCTCAGAACACAGTCTTTCAATAGAAATTGACAGTAGGGATGTGGACTGTCAACCTTAATATCTGGAAATTTCGAAACAGTAATAAAAATTGCATTTTTGGAAATCCACCGGAAGCCACTAACATAAAACTTTTTACAATTTGACTCGATAGTTAGGTGTTTGTAAATCTGCTCCGATTGGCAATCCAATTGATGAATAGGGTGGCATAGATTGTTAAGTAGAGCGAGGTTAGATACTCTAATGAAGCCGCTATGCATATGTTTGAATGTATCACTCATGGCAAAAATTGGAAAATAGCTAATAAATGTATTAATGTTATAACGTAGAAAACGCCTTTTACGATTTTAGATTAGGTTTGAGGGAGACGTTGTCATGTGAATAATACTGTGACCAAAATCTGAACTTTAGAATTATTTTCGAAAAACTCTTTTCAGTAAGAAGAATGTATATCAAAATTAAAATTATTTAATTTTTCTTAACAACCAAATTTATGAAACGTTAGAAAAAATTGATAAGCCCGATGGGTCAACGCACTATTTACCATTTGCATAATAAAGTACGCAAATTGAAATTTATAAAGAAATCTTTACAGGAAAATTATATAATACAAGAAATTAACCAACAATTGAATAGAATTAATTAACAAAGGAAATACATTGGCCGTCCCTAAACAAGAAAAAGCGAAAGTGCAAAATTTTTCATTGCGGTTAGAAAGAATGCATGCATAGAATTAGTTTCCAAAATCTTAGATTAGACAGATTGTTATTGATTTTCTCTCTGTAACGTTGTATGTTTAAATGAAAATCTTTGAGTGTTTAAATGAAACAATGAAACGTTCTTTAGTTCTGAATTAAAACATCTCTAAAGTGTTTAGTTTAAAAAGTTATTTACCAAAATATTAGCAACCATTACACCGAATTATTATTGGCATGTAAACCAATCATTTATCAAATAATTTGCAATAATTTGTTTTTTTTTATACGTACGATGGCAGATTCTTCAAAGATTCTTATTGTTATCTAAAAAAATAAAGATTAAAATATGGAAAAGGCTAAAAATAAAATTTCTACGTTTGATTGTTATACTTATAACACAACCACACTAAAACTTTTCAAAAATTTATTGCAATGTAAATATTGATAGTAGTCATATCTAAATCCATTGTTATGCAGTTAAAAAAGTGATAAACAACTTTATCTATTCTTACGTGTACCACATGCACGATACATGTAACTCCGTTATCACTTGACTATAAATAAAACCATATCAGTTGTTAATTGAATTTTATCCATTCCACATTAACTAAGCATGTCTAGATATTCTAAAACAATAATTTACCTGTATATTTGCATACTACAACTACTAACTTATGTGACACCACGCAAAACGTGCAACGAAACATTTTGTGGTAAACTTCGTAAAAGTCCCGAAGGATATCCTCGTTATAATTTGGATTTATCAACATTAGAAGTTTTTGGTAAGGTAGTGTTAGCAAATCTAACCAGCCCTGATGGTTCACCCACTTTATTCTTTCAATTCAAATACATTTCTCATTCGAAAATTGACGTAACTATTGTCGACTTTATTTTGGATGTGCCGATAAAAAGCAGCAGGCCTTCAAACCGTGCGGTACCAATACCTTTATCATCAGAAGTAACTAATGAAACTGTAATCGTTACAAGTGGAAGCGCAAAATCAATTATATATAATAATCCTTTTAAAATAGAATCATACTTTAACAACAAACTGATATCTATTATCAATGAGAAACATCGTTTAGTATTACAAGGTAATTCATCACAAGGAGTCGCCGCTTTGGACGTAACATTTCAAAATGTTCAACAAGCCTATGGTATTCCGCTACATGCAGACAATCTAGCACTTCGGACAACCACTGACGGCTTCATGGATCCTTACCGTTTGTACCACCACAACAGCGGACAGTACAAACTGAAATCCACGGAAGCCCTTCATTCATCGGTGCCTTTGCTTTATGTGCATGGAAAGAATCAATCTACTGGTATTCTTCTGGACAGTTTGTCGCAAATGTGGGTTGATATTACACATAGATACAATAAAATCGAAACATATTTTATGAATGAAATGCCATATATCCGAGTTTTCATATTTACTGGTCCTACTATTACAGATGCTGTAGTAGAAGGTGGACGGGGTGGGGTTCCCCTTTATTTGCCTCAATACTTTACACTGGGGTACCACCAAAGTCGTCATAGTTATGCAAATGAAAACCAAGTGTTGAATGTTATAGATAAATTTAATAGTGACTATCTACCCTTAGAATCTGTATGGTTAGATATTAACCACACCGATAGTGGAAAATACTTCACTTGGGACCCGGTAAGATTTCCAGATCCGATAAAGTTACAAAATCAACTAGCCGTTGAGAATAGATCGCTAGTAGTTACTACTGGACCACATATGAAAGTCGAAAAAGGTTACTTTGTTCACGATGAAGCTTCCGCCAGAGGATTCTATGTACGCAATCCTAACGGAAGCGATTACATCGGGAAGTGTCTGCCTGGCGATAGCAGTTACTTAGATTTTTATAACCCTGAACTGCAAAATTATTATGCATCTTTATTCTTGCTTGAGACCTTCAAAGCAAAGAATCTTTATGTATTTCTGGATTGGAATGAACCTACCGTACTTGAAGCAGAACAGCATGAGAATACGTTACCGTCTGATTTGCTACATACAAACGGACAATCTTTTGTTTCGCATGGCTACATACACAACGTCTATAGTAGTTTGCATGCAATGACAGCATTTTTAGGTTATTTCTCACTAGAAAGGTTCCCAGAACGTCCATTTATTGCGACTCATTCTCATTCGTTTCCCGATACAAATTATGGACCTGTAATTACTGGAGATAATTATGCAAGCTGGGAACATCTTCGAATTAGTTTTCCTATGTGCCTCAGTGAAGCTCTGGTAAACACGAATATGTGCGGTGCTAACATTGGTGGCTTTGCTGGAACTCCCGACGAAGAATTGTACCAAAGGTGGTATCAAGCAGGAGCTTGGTTACCATTTTATAGAGCACATTTTGCTGCTGACGTACCCCCACGAGAACCTTACTTGTATCCCGAGAATGTTAAAGCACGTGTGCGAAAAGCTATGTATCAGCGATATGCTCATCTTCCTGTGTGGTACACATTATTGTGGGAAAATATTAAAACCTTCCAACCTATTATTCGTCCTCTCTTTTATCACTATCCTCAAGAAGAGGCAACCTTCACGATTGATCAGCAATTATTACTTGGTGACGGCATTTTGGTTGCTCCTGTTTTGGAAAGTGGTGTTGCTACTGTATCCGTATACTTGCCAGGAGGTGATTCAGAACTTTGGTACAGCATTGACGATAATTATAAAGTGTTGCGTGGTACAGGATACCAGTTGTTGCATGTAAATTTGGATTCCGTTCCGGTGTTTTATAGAGCTGGAAGAATTATCGCTAGAAAGAATATACCTCGTCTTACATCAGCAGCAACAGTAAATGATCCTTATACTCTCTATATTTGTTTGAATACTACAAACGAGGCAAACGGTACTTTATATGTTGATGATTACAAAACGCTTTATTACGAGGTACTAAATAAATTTCTTTATATTGGATTTTCTTTTATTGGTAATTCTTTGCATACCTACAAACTAAGAGAAGATGCCGATTATGATGGTGCTGCCCCCATTGGGGAAATAGTAATTTTAAATCCTCCTCAAAATGTTCAAAATGTACAGTTGAATGTAGAAAATAAAGTGATAGATTGTTTTGCCAAAGTAGCTTACAGCAACGAGGGAAAAGTTTTGACACTCAGTAACTTGTCTTTAGTTCTTCAACAACCGTTCAAACTTACTCTCATATAAAAAGAGAAAATGTGGCACTTGATCTTAGTTTAACACAATAATTGTGTATTGATTGAGGTTTATATGTAAGTAGTTATGAAAAGACAGAATTTTTCATTTACGTCTTTTTGTAATTGATCATTTACTTTTGTAGTATTCTTAAATATATGAGGTTTAATTAATAACTTGATGTTTTATTATTTTAATTAAGCAATTTAAACAAAAAAAATTTATTCAGATACATGCTGGAACTATCAGAATCCAAGAAGAAAAGGCACTTAATCATGCTAGGCTACAGAGTGTTTCTGAAATGACCAAAAGTATTGATAGAATTGCTGAGCAGATTAAGGCTAGTTTCTAGATTTAGTCTTCAGAATTTGTTGGGCCACTGAGAAAAAAACAGTTGCCACATCTATAGGCTCTTTGAGTATCTTAAAGACAAAAAGTGTTGTATGTTTGTTCTGGATAGGATGCACCGTTTTCAAGTAAAATAAAATTTTCCAAAATTCCATAATATTGAAATTTAACCTGTAATTTTTTGTTTTCCTAATATCTTGAAAAGAAAGCAAAATGAAATATTCTACATGGCTTTTACTCTACGGTTTCTACTTTTAAATCAATTTTAGTTGTCGATATTCATCATGATCACCACACCTTTTTGGAGTTGGAGTTATAGAAAGTGTAGTAAGAAACGTTGCTCTTGTGTTTTCTTCAGAAAATGCACGGTTTTCCAGCACAATCGAAATAAGTTTCAAAAACAGTGTCATTGCTTTTCTTCTCCGTGGCGTAACATTTTTACACAGTCTCCACTGCTCCCACGATGACGTATCTAAAGTCACTCAATAAGCTATTTGAACAATTTCATTTTAACATCTTATTTTGTTTTCAAGGTAATAAGGAAGCGAAATAAAACTTTGACATCTTGTATCTCGAAGATTTATATAAGAAAGCCCTAATCTTAGTTAAGATGCTTCTGTTCATGTTAGAGACACCCTATATAATAAAAGTTTATAATTACCAAGACAGAATACAAATGTAGTTTGAAATACGTTTACTCGTTCGCTGTACGATATAGACAATGATATTAACTGATACTGACACATCGATGCCGAGATAGTCACATATACAGAGTGGTAATAAAGTTTGGAACAAAATCATAATTTGGTTATATAATGTGTTTTTCTTTGAAAAATCTTTAAACACGTAGATCTGTGAGTGCAGAAAGTTTTTTTTTGACAATTCATGTTTTTGAGCTACAACTTCTTCATAATTTTTGTTTAAATTACAGCCCCAACTCTTTTTACTGATTTTGATAGACTTCTTCACTGGTTTTTTTAAGAAAAACACTTATTAAGTTTAATAACTTCAACATTTGTTCTCAGTAAAAGTAACATTGAAACTTAAATCAAAAACAAACAAAATCATTCATAAAACTTAACACAAATGTTTACGTTGTCTACTGTTTACCATTTGACATTGCCCTATTCGTGTATAGACACTTTGCACTGCACGTTCGATCATTTGTGGGGGAGGGATGTTTTTGCATTTCTGTTCAAATTCGATGTTTCAGACCTTCTAGATTGTTATGTCTATTAATATAAACTGTTGATTTTAAGTAGCCCCACAAAAAAAACTCTAAAGGGGTTCAATCCAGCGATCTTGCAGACCATTCAATTAATCCTTGTCGTCCTGTTTATCTACTAGGCCGTGTAAGATTAAAAAACAAATGCACGTCTGCTTCAAATGAAGAGGTGCTTCACCTTGTTGAAATCTTACATGGCCTGGTAGATGAATAGTACGAAATGTCTTAATGCGGATTGCAGCCTCCCCAATTGATGTTTTAAATAGGTTCGGTAAAGTCAACATTGGCATTATCAATTACAGCAGCAATACTAGATTTTTAATCTTGGATATCTGATTTTATGAAGCAACTGGTAAGTTAGACCACGCCTTAGTTATTTTGATTAGATGTTGCTGCCATAGCTTGTTTTTTAATAATTAAAGACCTTAATTTTACAAAGGTCTAACTGTCAATTCTCTAGACTTTTAGATATTGATGTCAAAACGTTTTATGTGCCAAGCTTAACAAAGACTAAAAAGGTATGCATATCGGTACCAAGTTTTTGGTACCTCTTTCAACTCCGATTACTCCAAATTAGATCGTTTTGAAATTAAGATCTTTAATTGATACTAAAAAGGAGCATCGTCTGTAGCTTGTTGAGTGTTTTTGCCACAATTTGCATACTGTACAACTTACCTTTTTGGGACAATCTCTATACACAATTTCCTAAAAAATGCCCCAAGTTGTAGCATCTTTGTTTATGGAGATACAGTTATGAAACTATGTACTTATAAGGAAAACTCAAACTTGTATATGACCTACGCTATGGTTTTTATAAATTATATTGCACTGAAAATTGGTATTTCATTCTCGTGTTGCTTGTAGTGTTTCTAATTTTGCATGCTCTTCTTGCTTTCTTGTCTCACAACAGGTAAATGTACATTTTCTTTAAAGATTAATTAGTCCCCGTTTTAACATGAGAATTGCACATTCTATTTAGATGATACATTAAAATGTAAATGGGGTACATGAAAATACTAGGTTGTCCCATAAGTTTATGTGCATAGCGGGATGGTTAAAGAAAACAAAAAAATCATAGGAAATTTTATTTATATAACAAGAGTGTAAAGTGAAGGTTTGAACGAGTAGGAATTCAAAAACGACGCTTTACACTCGACCGTATTTTAAAGAAAATAATAAACACCATTGACGGTAGATTAAAGAATGAAGTTGGCCAAGATCATAGGAACGTATAATGATTTCATTACGACATCGATACGGCTTTAGTTATAACATTGATACGTCAAATTAATTGCAAATATTTATAATTATCAACTTTTGACATTGACGACGAGTTGTCGTGCAAAAAAATATTTATTCTTCAAAATACAATCCATTATTATTCATGACTTGTCTCCATTTTTCTGTTTGTTTTTTAATTGTTATCATTCATGGCCAACTTAATGTAATAATTACAGTTACAACAGACGAGACTCTAAGAGCAGTAGTATTATTATGCACATAAACTTATGGGACAATCTAGTACTAGAAGTGGGCAAAACTAATAAAATGACAAACAGAATTAATGATGAAATAAAAAAGAAATAAAAATAGTAGGATAAAGACAGAAAAACCAATAGTGAACAGTAACTTTGGACACACACTTTGGGAAGTTTACAATCAAATAGTGCCTAATTCATTTCAAAGAATCTATCAAATTATAAAGAAGAATATTTTGTAATTTAAAAAATCTTGGGACTATTTTTATATAATTTTTTACTGCATGAAAGATAACAATAATTTCTTCATAGCAAATGGTAGATTTTAGTGTCCCATTTAGGAATATGTAGTTTGGTAAGTATACGGCCATAAATGAAGAAGCTGCGGCTTGGAATATTTTGTAGGAGACAGCCTGTATGTAGTAATCGTTAGTTTTACAATAATTCTGCGTGTATCTAAAACGCTGGCAACGATAGCACTGAAGAACCTTTTTAGATACTTTCCTCGATTCTATGTATGCATACAATATCACAGTTTGTTAATTTAAATATATATTGTTCCACTTGGGACGAATTCTTTCATAACTTGCTAAGACGAAAATTCAAAGAACATTATTTTCGGCACTTTATTAACTAATTTTATTTCTCCGTATACAGGGTGTTGCGTGTACATTTGACACACAATGTCACTTTTTTATTTTAATTACGATGCTATTCATATTTTCGCATACTTCAATTCTTCCTGTGGGTTTTGCGTTAATCGGCTGTGGCTCACAAACTGTTTAAGCTACAAAACTGGCTATAAAGTAAATGTCAGCCAATAGTTTTATAGGGAAGCTGGCAATGCTTAAAATTGATCAACTTAAATGTGAATAGCTAAATCTTTTAATAGAATACCCTGTATATCATAATATGGCTGGATGTAGGGTTGGATTATCTATTGGCTAATACAGGTTATGCATAGCTATACTATCGCTATTTTTCTGAATAATCCTTAGTTTATAAAAGTAGAGTATTTAACAAATTAGTGCCTTTAGATAATGGTACTACAAAGAGTGAAATCAGCGTTTTGTCTTTACTAAGTGGTTTGATGGGGAATTCCTTGGAACGAAAGACCCAATTTAGAATACTTCCTATATACAAATACAGTGTAGATTTCAATACCAAAAAATTATATATTTTTCCAGTGGCGTAACGTGGATATTTTAGAGAAGTATATTTATCTACCTAACATCAAGTACAAGAAATATAATATAAAATAGTAAATAATAGTTTTACAGTGGTATAACATAGTTTCTTGGCAATGTTGAAGAAATGGACCTCGCATAGCGTATATTCCATGCACATTGTTTACACGTCAAGAATAGGGAAAGAGAGAAATGTAGAAAAGAAAAAAATCACAGGATATCTCAGTCAACACGCAGTAGTTTGCTTAGCGGATGCACAAATGTAAATAAATGAGTCTATTTCAATTTGTCTGCGTTCATAAAGTGCCGGGAACGTTCAACGGATTCCAGTCCGGCCTCGAGTGCGAAGCGAGGTAGTCGACCCGGTCTCCAGCGCGAGTGTAGTGCATCGGCGACGAATAGTACGGGCTCAACCAACAGCGCGGTAGTCGGGGGCTACCGCCATCCCACCCTCCAGAGTCTGTGTATTGGGGGGCACAGACTTGGCCCAATTTCCACCGCCAACTGGGCGACTTGAGGTCGCACTGCTGCATCATCCCACCCGACCGTCGGTCTTCAAGAATTGGGGAGCTTGAGGGCCGCGACCGCCACATTTCCAACCCAACCCCAGATGCAGTAGATGGATCAACGGCCGCTCCACCACCAACCGGAGCCTGCGTAAGGGTGCGTAGGCCCGGCCACCATCATCCACTCATCTCAGCCTCTTCCGACCGGCCCGGGTAGCTACCGGGCTGCGACCAACCCAATTCCTTTTCCCACCCAAACCCTTGAGCCCGAGGCTCCTCAAGGTACCAATTCCACCGCGCCCGGAAATTCTTCGCCTATCAGCTACATTTCCCGCCAAATAATTCCCGGCACACCACACCCATCCCAACTCCTCCACGCCGAATTCCTTAATCACCCGCCACACTGTTCTCACTAGGGTTTTCCGTGGTTTGCCTTCACCACTAGGGAAGGCAAATGCCGGAACAGTTTCTGCACTAGTCCACGGCACACTATGCACACCTAGACACCCACACATCACCACTCCAACATATACACACTCTCACACCCCTCACTACACAATACCAACACCGTTCTGAAAAGAACCGCCGCATCGTGTTCCACAATCGTCGTCACTGTGTGACGGCTCGCTGGCTGTCCTTGAGCATTCCACTCCAAAATGGGTCAACGGCATCGGCGGGGATCCTGGAGGACCCTGCTTCCGGCCTGCTCCACCGTCGCCACCAGAACATCATCGTCGTTGACGGGCGTGCGGACTGCTTGGAGCCTGACATGAAGTTGACGACCACCTTTTTTTTCCAAATTCACCAGCCATAGAGGAATTAAATTTCCTAAATGGCAGCCACCTACGGTGGCATTTGCGTTAATTCTCTCTCTCTTGTCTGCGTTTTACGCAGATTTGTAAATGATAGATCCCTTGCATAAACTCATACCAAATATTTCAATTTCGCAGCGCCTTTGTTTCAAAGATATCGAAGAATCAGGCAATTCTCGAACACATCTTTATTAAGCGAATTGGCTTACTTATTTTTTGATGCAGTTTATGTAATTAGACAGATGACCATATCAATATAACACCCTGTAAAGCAAACAGTCTCGTAATTAACGTCTGCGAATCTATAAGTCTGATATGCATTACTGCGAGACAGCAGTGAGGAGAATCTTTCGAAAATATCACCATAAGCTAGAATCTCAATCTCAGATGGAAATAACTATAAGGAAACATTAAGCTTCCAAATATTCATTCATTCATTCATTCATATGAAATCATCATTATCGAATTCTATAAAAAATCAATTAATTGATAAGTATCACAAAAAGTGAAAATGAAATCAGTTTGACCTCATTTTTAATCTCAAGAATTTAATTTCTGATAACTCTTTCAAATGCCTTATGTATCTGATTATTATACCACTTTAAAACATAGAAATGAAAATTCTGATACTTCGTGTATACGCGATCTAAAGAAGCGAAAACAATTTAAGCAACACAAGGGAGTATTATTAAGTTGATTGTTGCTATGCATGACGCAACTGAAATTTTATTACCTATCTTGCGTGGTAACTCGGATCACTTGACTTCTGCCCTAAAATGCATTATTAGGCAATAAAATGAGAGCTGTAAATGAAATTTAGCCAGTAATTAATCAGCTGCCATTTCTTAAACATTAACTAGCCATGTACTTTAACGTGAACAAAAAAGTCACGATTTTGTTTGTATTAACGCTGCAGTTATTAATTGGTGTAGCTTCAGGGAAAACGTGTGATGAAACATTTTGTGGTAAACTGCGTAGAAGTTCAACAGGATATCCTAGTTATAATTTAGACTTAGACACGGTAGCTGTGGAGTATGATACATTGACAGCAAATTTAACTAGTCATGATGGTTCGCATAACTTATTACTTGAGCTTGACTTTGAAGACATCGACATTGATGAGTTTGTTCCGCCAATACTTCGATTAGCAATTATTGACAGCGACTTACAAGAGCAACTGGATAATATAACTTTTTTAAACCACGTGACAAAGAGTCCAATCGTATTTTACAAGGCAACTAATGAAACTATAGTAGTTTCAAGTGGAAGTTCAAAAGCTATTTTATATAGTAATCCGTTCAAAATGGAAACATATTTTGAAAACAAATTAGTGAGTGTTGTCAACGGAAACGGTCGTTTAGTAATAGAAGGTGACCTTTTAAACGGTGTTGCAGCAATGGACGTGAGTTTTGCTGGTGCTCAAAATGCCTATGGTATTCCACTACACGCCGAAAACCTAGCTCTTCGTACAACAACCGACGGAACGATGGATCCTTACCGTTTGTATAATCATAACAGCGGTCAGTACAAGCTAAAATCAACCGAAGCACTTCATTCGGCTGTACCCTTGCTGTACACTCATGGCAGAGAGCAATCAGCTGGGGTTCTTTGGATTAGTTACTCAGATTTGTGGATCGATATCACACATGGTGACAATCACATCGAAACCTACTTTATGGATGAAAAACCGTTTTTTCACATTCTTTTATATAATGGACCTACCATTGCAGATGCTGTGCTACAAGGTGGGCAAAACAGAGTAACACCGATTATAATGCCCCAATATTTTGCGCTAGGATATCATCAGAGTCGTAACAGCTATGCAAACGAAAACGAAGTGCTGAGCGTAATAGATAAATTCAACAGAGATCAATTACCTTTAGAAAGCGTGTGGCTAGATTCAAATTATACCGATAATGGAAAATACTTTACTTGGGACCCAATAAGATTTCCAAATCCCATTAATCTACAAAATCAGCTAGCCACCCAAAACAGATCATTAGTAGTTACGATTGGTCCGCACATCAAGGTAGAAAAAGGTTATTTTGTTCATGAAGAAGCATCAAGTAATGGATTCTATGTAACTAACCCCGACGGAAGCGACTACGTAGGAAAATATTTGTCTGGTAGCAGCTGCAGTTACATAGATTTTTTCAATAGCAAGGCGCTAATATTTTACGCATCTTTGCTTACGCGTGAAACGTTCAAAGCAAGCAATCTTCATGTGTTTTTTGATTTAAACGAACCGACAGTATTTGAAAATGAAGAACATGAAAACACGCTACCATCAGATGTATTACACCAAAAATTTCTCCCACACCGTTATTTGCATAACATGTATGGTACTATACCAGTATTAATGACAGCTGGTAATGATGGCTACCAAGAACGGTCTTTTACACCAAGCCTTTCTCATTCAGTTTTCGAGGATAATGTAGGACCACTACTAACTGGGGACAACTATGCAAACTGGGAACATCTTCAAATCAGTTTCCCTATGTGTCTTAGTGAAGCACTGGTAAATATGAATATGTGTGGTGCTAACGTTGGCGGTTTTAAGGGAATTCCTGATGAAGAACTATACCAAAGGTGGTATCAAGCTGGAGCTTGGTTACCATTTTATAGGGCACACTTTGCTGCTGACGTACCACCTCGAGAACCCTTCATGTATCCCGAGAATGTTAAAGCACGTGTACGAAAAGCTTTGTATCAACGTTATGCTCATCTACCTGTGTGGTATACACTATTTTGGGAAAACGTTCACAACTTTAAACCTATTATTAGACCTCTTTTCTATCACTATCCGAAAGAAGAAGCAACATTTGTAATTGATCAAGAATTGTTACTGGGGGCTAATATATTAGCAGCTCCGATCTTAAAACGGGGGGCATTTATGTTAACCGTATACCTACCAGGAGGTGAATCGGAACTTTGGTACAATATTGATGATAATTATAAAGTTCTGCGCGGCACAGGACATCAACTAATGTACGTAAATTTGGATTCGGTTCCAGTGTTTTATAGAGGCGGAGCGATAATTACTAGGAAAGATACACCACGTCTTACATCTGCAGAAACAGTAAATGACCCTTACACGCTGTATGTATGTCTGAATACAACTAACGAAGCGAGTGGCACGTTATATGTGGATGATTACAAAACATATTCGTATTTTTTCCAAAATAAATTTCTTTATATTGGATTTTCATTTACTGATAGTTCTTTGTATGCTTACAAAATAGTAGAAGATGCTGATTATGATGGTGCTGCTCCTGTCGGAGAGGTAGTAATTTTAAATCCCCCTAAGAATGTTATAGGCGTACAGTTACATGTAAACGATAGGATTAGTGATAATGTAGCAACATTATCTTATATAAATAACGGAAATGTTTTAAAAATTACGAATTTATCTCTAAATCTAAGAAAAGCGTTCAAGCTTACACTCATATAAGAGGAAGATGAAAATGATTTGTTTATATGTAATAAAACCTATATTTAATTGTAGTTTTGTATTTATTAACATACCCGCTGTTGTTTTTAGTATTATGTAATTATGTTTTATTGTATCGTGTGCGAGCAAGTGGATGACTATTATCTGAAGAAAGTATCTTTTGTAATTTAAACACAAAAAATCCCTTTCAGACGTGTCGCAGGAGCAAAAGACTAAAACTTCTACATATAATATGCTGAAAGAGATACACTTTATGTAAAAGGGTTATAAACACAACATGAGCAAAACTATTTTAGGTAAGGAGTGGCTGTTGATGTATTTTCAAGACAAATATGTTTGTTTTTGCTTGATTCGGATATTTAATTACTAAAATAGTCTGTCGAAATTTGATATTTGGAAATAAATTATTTTATACTTTCGAGATGACGTTCGCATAAATGTTGTAGTGATCTATTGCTGTACTTTGAAATGAATAAATTATACAGGGTGATCATTTTAAAACTTCCCACCCTGAATGTCTTGAAAACCAAAAAAGATATTGGAATAACTTCAAGGGCATTTTCTTATACTTGGAGGGGGAAACTAAACTATGTACAAAATTCTCGATTAAGATTCTACCCTTAAACTCCATCCATCCCCACTTTAAAATTTTAAATTGGATGATATGGTATATAGTACATCAAATTAAAGGTCTTCAACACCAGAAAGCAGTGGTGTTTGAAAAAATCAAATCGGCCGATTGGTTTTCGAAGAATTAATTTTTTTATTTTAAGAAAGTTACATTATTAAATTTATCGTAATAGATGCTCGAATTGCACTCCATTGGTTGCTAGGCAATGATACAGCCTATTTTATTTTACTTATCTAAAATTACAATGAATTTCATTTAAAATAAAAAAATTAATTCTTTGAAAAGCAATTGGCCAATTTGATTTTTTCAAACACCGCTACATTCTGGTATTGAAGACCTTTAATTTGATGTGCCACATGCCATATCACGCAATTTACAATTTTTAAGTGAGGGGGTGGCTGGAGCTTAAGGGTAGAATCTTAATCGAAAACTTTATACATAGTTTAATAATAATAATAATTTATTAACGGACATCCATTTACAAACAAATCTTATTAAAACATTAACCAAAATAACTACATATACATAATGTAATGTAGAATAAATATAAATATAAAATATTGCTACATATTTAGTGCATTTCTTAAGGAGCACTTGAATTTGTTAAAGGAAATACCAAAGAATTCCAAATCATTATGTGTACATGCTAAGTGACATATTCTACAGTGAGGAGAATTTGCACCATACGCAGTTCGATGGAAAGGAATATTGAAAATTGGTAAATTACGTAAATTGGTATTTTTTATGTTCAAAGAAAAACATTGAAATATTTGAGAACAATTAACAAATCCATTAAATACTTTAAACAAAAAACATAAATCGTAATAATTGCGGCGCACATGCAATAAAGATAGGCCAAAGTAATGTAAAAGATCACTATAACTGTAACCGTAGTAATCAATTCGGTACTTGTAACGTAAAAATTTTACAAATCGTTTCCGTGTTGCTTCCATTCTATTTACTAATGTAATATAATATGGGCACCAAATGGTTGTGCAATACTCCAGAAGTGAACGAACTTGAGATGTATATAGTATAATTAAAATTCTTAAATCTGTGAAATCAGTACACTGACGCACAATAAATCCTAATATTCTATTGGCTCTGCTAAGTAGATTTGTAATATGTTGATCATAACTAACACATGCATCAATAATAACACCTAAATCCTTAAAGCAAGTAACACTTTCTATTGCTATATTATTAATGTAATAAGTACAAATACCAGGTGATAACTTTTTAAAAAATCGTAAAGATTTGCATTTTGAAATATTTAATTCCAGATGGTTTTCACTACACCATGAAGTCAAACAATCCAAATCAGCTTGTAACAAATGATCTGAACCAACAGCATCAGTACGAATAAAAAGTTTTAAATCATCAGCATATAGCAGAAATTTGCTGGAATTGATAGAATAATTTATATCATTATAAAACAAAATAAAAAGAATTGGTCCCAAGTGGGATCCTTGCGGTACGCTGGAAGTAACGTTAAACCATTCGGAGGTAGAATTATTAATGACAACTCTTTGTTTTCGCATGTTTAAGTAAGAGTAGGGGTTTTGTAAACCTAATTTACTTAATTTGTAGATCAAGTGCTCAATATTGACTCTGTCAAATGCCTTATTAAGATTAGTATAAATACAATCAACGTTATGACCCAATTCCATAGTATGCAGAACATAATTGGTAAATAAGAAAAGATTTGTTAGCGTAGATCTACCCTTAACAAAACCATGCTGTTCATCAATTATAATGTTTTTTACGGATTGAAACAATTTATCCGTAACAATGGCTTCAAAAACTTTTGGAATTGCAGATAGAGTACTAATTGCACGGTAATTACGAGCATCTAAACGATCTCCCGTTTTAAAAACAGGAAAAACGTTTGATTTTTTCCACAATTCAGGAAATACAGAACTACTCAAAGAATTATTAAACAAAATGCACAAAGGTTTAACTAAGTTGTTTGCACAACACTTCAAGAAGACTGCAGGAATATTATCTGGACCAGCTTTAGAATTAGCATCTAGAGAATTTATTTTATTGAAAATATCTTCTCTAGATATATTTAAATGGCAAAGATCGACAATTTCTTTTAAATTATTATCCCAAAGTTTACTTTTATAAGTATCATAGGTACAATAAACAGAATGGAAGTACTTTGCCAATAAAGAGGCGATTTCAATCGGAGTATAACCCACAGAATTTTCATATCTAATACAGTTAGGTAAAGAATTATCTCCTTTTTGAGATCTAACATAATGCTAGAAGTGTTGAGGATTTTCTAAAATATTATTCTCAATGCTTCTTATGTTATTTAACCTACAGTTATTGATAGCAATTTTACATTTATTTCTTAAATCCTTAAATATATTGTAATCTATAGGAGATCTGAACTGTTTGCATTGTTTGTGAGCGATTTACTTTTCAATAATTAAAGATTTCGTACTATCATCAAACCATTTAGGAAAATTAAACTGCTTTTGCATTGGCACTCTTTTTAACTTAACATATAAAGATATTACAGAATTAATAATGTCGTAGAAAATATTAACAGATTCCTCAATTGAACTAAAATTGTTTAGTCTATTCCAATCAATATTGTCTAAATGATTATTAATCAACTCATATGGTGCATTCTTAAAGTCTAAATAAAATATCTCACCATTGGTAAGAGTTGACTGAGAACAATTCTTTACATTTAATACAAAAGAAGGATGATTTATGTCAGGTTTAGTTAAATGTGGCCATTGATAAATATTTACAAAATCCACATTACAAAATACTAAATCTAAGATAACATTATTAGCATTATGAATATAATTCTTTTGAAAAAAACCATAAAACGCAAAATTATCACAAACAATTTCTTCTATCTTAGAGTGTATATTAACTGGAATTAAAGTATCACATACAGTATCACAGAAATTATCACAATACCATGTAATTCTTGGTAGGTTATAATCACCTAAAACACAAATGATACTATCAGGATAAGTTATGGTAATCTCCGAAATTAATTGAAGATGACCTTCATATAAAGAAATATCCAAATTTGGTGGAAAATAAACAACTCCCACTATCAGATTTTTACTAGCAAGATGAACACAAGTCATATCTCTTCCCGATCTTTTACATCAAGATTAATTAGAAAAGATGACAAACTCTTTTTGACTGCGATAATAACTCCACCACCCCGTTCTTTGCTCGTTGTTTTAGGATTCCTGTCTTGACGAAAAACATTATAACGTCCGTCAATAATCTCTGAACTGTTAATTTTCCCATTGAGCCATGTTTCGGAGAGACAAACCACAGTGTGATCTTCGCTTAATACACTAGTAAATATTTCATTAACTTTTGTCCTAAGACCACGAACATTTTGATAAAATATGTTTATGTCGGATGCTTCGTTGGAATTGCCCTTTGAAAATTTTTATCATTATTTAATTTCTGATGAACGGGAGCATTATAAAATTTCCGAACAGCAACACCTTGTGGCCAAAAGGATGCATTAAGTAAATGCGATAAATAAGACGATTCCGCAGTGACCTTAAAAGAACTGTAGTATTCAGGATATTTAGCGTTTCGACGAGTAACCTTGATTTTCAATGAACTGGTTTTTTCAGTTTAGTCTCTCCCTCCCGGTATAAGAAAATGCGCTTGGTTTTATTCCGATATTTTTTATGGTTTTCAAGATATTCAGGGTAGGAAGTTTTAAAATGATCACCCTGTATAAGTCACATAACCTGGTTTGCCTAAGATCTGACAGTTTAATTTTAGTTTTATCAATACCCCATCAATAGAACACAGATCAACGTCCATAGCTACCTTTTATCTAAAATATTTTTGCTCGTGCGCAATTATAGTTAAAAAATTATCAAATGACCTTCAAGAGATTGTTGCGTAATTTATCTGAAAGCCTATACTTTATCATAGTTTCACAGATAAATACTATCGTCACTTGACTTCTGTCCTTACACGTAAATCGATATTTCTATTTAAAAAGTCAGAGCTGTAAAAGTAAACCAGTTGTTTACCTGGTGCTAATTACTACACGTTAGTGAATCATGTTCAGACATACTAAAAAAGAAATTTATCTGAATATTTTTATACTACAGTTATTAACTTGTGCATTATCACAAAAAACATGTGATGAAACATTTTGTGGCCCACTTCGTAAAAGTCCTGAAGGGTATCCTCGCTATAATTTGGATTTATCCACCGTATCGATTAAAGGTAGAGAACTAACAGGAAATTTAACCAGTGAAGATGGTTCGCGCAAACTGTATCTAAGTCTCACCTACCACACTTCCAGAAAAATTGGATTATTAATTTCCGACATTACTTTAATGCGGCTTTTGAAAACTACACACTCGATAAATCATGAACTACCAATCCCTCTATCAGTTAGAAAAGTAACCAACGAAACTATAGTCCTCACAGCTGACAATGGAACAACTGTTATATACAGTAATCCATTTTTAATAAAATCTTATTATAAAGACGAATTGGTGTTTGTTATTAATGGAAATGGACGTTTGGTAGTACAAAACATTTCTCTAGCTCTAGACGTAACTTCCCACGATGTCCAACAAGCATATGGCATTCCATTACATGCAGACAATCTTGCTCTTCGAACAACTACCGACGGGAAGACGGATCCCTACCGCTTGTATAATATCAACACCGGTCAATATAAGCTGAAATCAACAGAAGCGCTTCATACTTCGGTAGCACTACTTTATACCCACGGAAAAACTCATGCCGGTGCGATATCCTGGAACAGTAACTCACAAACATGGATCGATATTACACACGAAGCCGACCGAATTGAAACGTATTTTATGAGCGAGTTCCCATTTATTTTGGTCTCTTTAATGAACGGTCCTACTATAGCAAATGTTATTGCACAAGCTGCGGACCAAATGGACTCCCCTTACCTTATGCCGCGATATTTTGCACTTGGATATCATCAAAGTCGCAATAGCTACACCAGCGAAAGCGAAGTACTAAACGTTATAAACAATTTTAATACCAACAATTTGCCGTTAGAATCCCTGTGGTTAGATATAAGTCACACTGACAGCGGAAAATATTTTACTTGGGACCCAATAAGGTTTTCTAACCCAATAAAGTTGCTAGATCAACTAGCTTCGGACAATCGGTCGTTGGTAGTTACAGTTGGGCCACAGATCAAAAGAGAAAAAGGTTACTTTCTTCATGAAGAAGCATTATTAAAAGGCTTTTATATACGCAACAAGGATGGAAGCGATTATATAGGGAAATGTCCCTCTGGCGATTGCAGTTACATAGAGTTTTACAATACTGACGCAAGTGAATACTATTCATCGTTGTATACTATTGAATCGTTCAAAGCAGACAATCTTCACTTTTTCTTGGATTTAAATGAACCAACTGTCTTAAACAATGAAGAATATGAAAATACGCTGCCACCAAGCCTGCCACGTAAACTGTTTCAAGCAAGTATTCCACACGGCTATATGCATAACACTTACAGTACTCAACATTTATTCAGTGCATATATAGGAAAATTCCCGACAATGACCGAAATTCGTCCTTTTATTGCAACTCATTCCCATTCAGTCATAGATGAGAATTTTAGTCCTTTGATTACTGGAGATAATTACGCAAGCTGGGAACATCTTCAAATTAGTTTCCCTATGTGTCTTAGTGCAGCACTAGTTACTATAAATATGTGCCGTGCTAACGTTGGTGGTTTTACTGGAATTCCTGATGAGGAATTATACCAGAGATGGTATCAAGCAGGCGTTTGGTTGCCTTTCTATAGGGCACATTTTGCTGCTGACGTACCGCCACGAGAGCCTTATGTGTATTCTGATAAAGTCAAGGATCGTGTACGAAGAGCTATGTACCAACGCTACGCCCATCTTCCGATATGGTACACTCTATTTTGGGAAAACATCAAGTTCTTCAAACCTGTCATTCGACCTCTCGTCTACCACTATCCTAAAGAAGAAGAGACCTACGCTATTGACAATCAGTTGTTACTCGGTGCTGATATTTTAGCAGCCCCGGTTTTAAAACGTGGCGCATTTATAGTATCCATATACCTACCAGGAGGTGGATCAGAACTTTGGTACAATATTGATGATAACTATAAGGCTTTCCGTGGTACGGGACATCAGATAGTGTATGTAAATTTAGATTCTGTACCTGTGTTTTATAGAGGTGGAAGTATAATTGCTAGAAAGGATACGCCGCGTCTCACATCCGAAGCGACAGTAAGTGACCCCTATACGCTGTATATTTGCTTGAATGCAACTAACGGAGCCAGTGGTACGTTGTATGTGGATGATTATAAAACAATGTCTTACTACTGGAAATATCAATATCTATACGTTGGATTTTCCTTTACCGATAATTCTTTGTACGCTTACAAAATACATGAAAATGCGGATTATGAAGGCGCTGCACCTATTGGGGAAATAGTGATTGTTAACCCGCCTAAAAATATAGCAAAAGTGCGCTTGGAGAGAAAGAATGAAGTGAAAAATTGTTCGGGTAGTATAGCTTATAGTAATGGAGGAAATGTTTTGAAACTTACTAATTTATCTTTAAATATTCGAGAACCATTTAAGCTTAAGCTTCTATGAAAGGAAATGCAAGTGATGTGTAGTTAACATTTTTATATTTCTATATTTTCACATTTGAAGGTTATTTTGTTTTATTTCATTTTATTATTGTTAATCAGAATCATTGTTAGTTTTCTTCAAGATTTAATTATAATTAGATTGTCATTTGTCAAACTAAAGTAAAATTGGGCATTTGTAAATGTAAAATGTAAAAAGAAGAAAAAGAAGAATAGTAAGAATAAAAATAATAAGATTTTTATTTGTTAATCCTGTTGCGATTTTTTTAAACAAATAAACGTAAGACAGAAATATGTAGTACTTAAAAAGATTGTTACGAATTTTGCGAATACAAGTATATTTTGTTCAATTAGATAACATTCTTTTACTTATCTTCTCGATCACAATATTAGAAATCTGAAGAAACAACTGATTATTGTTTTGAGTTGACAACGGCTTAAGTTTGTAGTGACAAATTCTATCTCCTGTTTGTTTGGATTTGTCTTTTAAAATTGTGATTATTGATTAGTAACGTATCATAGCTAATATCAGTTTACATTGTATTTAAATTATTTTTATATTTATATTTCAGTAAAACAATAAAACTGTAACAGCTATAACAGACTAAAAATTCACGCTCAGTAAGTGCACTGTAGAGATATAAAGAAAGATCTTTATTAAAAATTGTATGATCCTTCGAGGACTACAATTTTGCTGTGGTAAACTTTGATTTTCAAAAAATAGTTTGGTAACTGATAAGAAAGAGATAGATAAGTAAGTTTGTTTATATGTACCTCCAATGTATACGTCACGTGCACGTTTTCAATTAGTATGATACTACTAACTAAGGCATATTATAATGAAAAGGACACAAGTTACGAATAAAGTTGTAGGTTTTTGAAAAAAAACTACGCCAGGCCAAGATTGCATGAATTGCAGAATATTTTGTAAAACAATAATTGCTATTTTTTCAAATTTACATTACCTCGACTTTATAGCAAAGACTAAGCCTAATTTTGGCTCACGAATCTACTGTATCAATACTTCTGTTCATTTCATAGACACACTAATTGCTCCTTTTTAAGGGGTCACGTTTCGAGATTTGGGCTTCCATGTGTCAAATTCTATTTTGACAATTTCCACCTCTGCCAGACAACTAGCGAAAAAACAATTTATGATACATCACTGGAAAGGACATAACAAAATAACAATTTCCTGCTTCTAAAAATCAATTCAATTCTCATCTCCTCAAGTTTTTCAAGTTATTGGAATTGTTATCTCTTTGCCATGGAGATCGACTTTTAATTTCAGCAGTCAAAACAAATTGCACAGCACGGTATCTTCACTTTCCAACAACAGCAATTTGTTTTGCAGCCTTTTGTGTATTAGGAAAGATGAAATTACTTTTCGGTTTTACGTACACACTATTGGTGGTGGATTGCCTTTCACTAGGCAAATACGTTGATGATGTAGGCCTAATAGTCTAGTCAATAAGCTGGGAAAATAAAAAAAAAACACTTAGCACTAATTTGAAAACTCTTTTTTGCAATGAGTTCTGTATGACCCCAGGATCATTCATGACTATTGAGACCTTCCCCCCGCCCCCCTTTTGCCCGAAATCGCGAAATCAACCCTTTTAACCACCGCCTTTCTGGAGATTTTTTTTATTTGTGAAAATGTGTGGATTTTTGCTCAAAAATGGCTTCTAGGAGGTTTTTTGAGTCGCTGATCACGGATCCGGCCGGAAAAGTAAACCTGGCTGTGGAAAAACGAAAAATTTGGCCTAATTTCTGAAAAAATATTTCTTATTTTTGAAAATTTTGAATTTTAACTCGGAAATGAGTCCTAGAATGTTTTTTTTGATTGCTGATCACGAATCCGATATTGATTTTCCGAAAAAACTATCCTAGCCGTGGAAAATCAAAAAATCTAAAAAAACAGTCTTTTCTAAATATTTTCGTTGTTATTTTCGAAGTAGCAGCATGCTATTACCCCGAAATCGACATGAAACACGTTTTGTTTTGAAAATCTTCCAATGATTTTCACGGGTTTTCCAGAATATTTACAGCAACAGTGAAAACTTGAAAGCGAGATGAACTGTTACCTAAGAGCGGTTAAACATGAGAAAAATGAAGAAAATGGCAAAATTTTCCAATTTTCCACTACCAGAATGGTTTTTCCGGAAAACGAATATCGAATTCGTGATCAGCAACCCACAAAACTATCTAGAACCCATTTTCGAGCTGAAATTCCAAAAGTTTGTCCAAAATTAAACAAAATTTTCAGATTTTCCACGGTCAGGGTAGTTTTGCCGAAAGACTAATATCAGATTCGTGATCAACGACTAATAAAATCCCCTAGGACCCATTTTCGAGTTAAAATTCGAAATTTTCACAAACAAGAAAAATTTTAGAGAAATTAGAGGCCAAATTTTCCGTTTTTCCACGGCCAGGTTTACTTTTCCAGAAAACCTAATGCCGGATTCGTAATCAGTGACCCAAAAAAACTATCTAGAACCCATTTTTGAGCTGAAATTCCAACATTTTTTTCCAAGATTGGGCAAGATTTCCCAATTTTCCACGGCCAAGGTGGTTTTTCCGAAAAACTAATATCAGATTCGTAATCAGCGACCAAAGAAACCCCCTAGGACCCACCTCTGAGTTAAAATTCAAAATTGTAACGAACAAGAAAATTCTTTTCAGAAATTAGTCAAATTTTCCGTTGTTCCACGGCCCCGTTCACTTTTCTGGAAAACTAATGCCGGACTCGTGATCAGCGACCCAAAAAACCTGCTAGAAACCATTTCTGAGCTAAAATTCACACATTTTCACAAATAAAAAAATCTCCGTAAAGGGGGTGGTTAAAAGAGTTGATTTCGCGATTTCGGGCAGAAGGGGGCGGGGGAAGGTCTCAATAGTCATGAATGATCCTGGGGTCATATAGAGCTCATTACAAAAAAGTTTTTTCAAATTCGAGGTGAGTGTTTTTTTTATTCGGCCTTTTTTCCCAACTTATTGACTGGACTAATGGCTGCATCAGTTTCAATGTATATACATAGCAAAAGATAGTCAAAAGTACCAAAAACGCTGAAAGGTATTTGAGGACAGAAACAAATATGGTACTAGTGGTAGTTTTTAGTAAGTTTATAGTAACTGCAATGAATCAAGAACATTCTTGTCAAACGAAATGAGCAAGAGACAACTTAGTCTATTACAAGCTATAGAGTTTACTTTGGAGCAAGCAACTGAAGATGTTTGCATGGTAATAGTCAATATCTGAACCAATTGATATGAGTCTATGCTGACAGTCGACGAAGAAGTGCATCTTATAATACTCTTGCTTGACCTATCTCTAATTAATTTACAAAAAAATTTGCGAGCTTTCCAGTCTCGATTATTTTAAAATAATCTGAAAACAATTGCATATGGAATTTAACCTACCAAAAACAAAATCTTTATGTGTACAAGTACAAGTTCTTGCAACTCGCTCTATAACTGTATACATCATGACAGATTATAAGCACACAAATTATTTAAAAAACTTATGTCTCTGCATAGTGCCTGATTTCTAATTAATTGATTCGATCTAATTTAGTTTCTGTTTCAATTTTTGAAATATACTGTTATAACTGTTATTAACTAACTGCAGCACCCTTTAATTTCTAAATCTTTAATAATTTATTACGACTTAAAACGTAAAAACGCGGTTTCGATAATAAACTTTTAATTAATCTACAAAAGGGTATTGCGCAGTTAGTAACTCAAAATACAATATAAACAGTTTTATCATAATATATTACGCGATAACATCGCCATCACTTGACTTCTGTACTTTTACAGTCACTTCAATACCTCAGCAAAATAAAAGTTGCAAAAGTATATTAGTTGTTTGGATTGCATTCGTTCTGTTCAATGCATCTCTAATAATAATGTTCAAAAATACTAAAACAGTAATATATTTACTTATTTTAATACTACAGCTACTAACTTGTGTAATATCACGAAAGACGCGTGATGAAACGTTTACTGTCAAACTTTGTAAAAGCCCTGAAAGATATCCTCGCTATGACTTGGGTCTATAGACGGTAACAATTGAGAATAATCAGTCCAAATTAGTTATTTTGGATAATGCCTTAATTCGGATCATGAGAGCTACATTCACAGTGATCAAAGTAACCAACGATTTTATAATCCTGACAACTGTAAACGGAAAAGCAATTGTTAACGGTAAGCCGTTTAAAATTGACTCGTGCTGTAGAGATAAATTAGTTACTGTTATCAACTAAAATGACCTTTTGGTAACGCAAAACAGTTCTGCTGCTCTGGACGTAACCTATCAAGATGTTCAACAAGCATAGGGTATTCCTCTTCAAACAGACAATCTTCCTCTCCGAACAAGTATTAATGGAAATACAGAAATAACGTTTTTATTCATTATCTAAATAATTAGATCATCGAATATGATATTTACTGTCCTAATACTTAGTATATCGATGGATACTTTACGAATGAGCAATTTCAGCATACTTAATCGTAAGTACTATTTGATTTAATGATTGCTTTACACATGCCTAGGGAAGGTTTTTACAGGCTACTTTGCTAATCGGGTTATACCGTGCGTGCGATCGAAAAAAGATGAAGTCGAAGTAGACCATGACCAGTACCATGCGACAATGCTGCCAAGAAAATAGATAGCGATGTTAGGTTAAACCGGTATTCAAATGCAATTTGACATTTCAAAATTTGAATAAAACAATAGATATCTGAGAAGAACACTGTCACTATACTACATGGGCCGCTTCGACTTATTTTAACTAAATTTGCTAACATGTTCTGAGCTATACTTTCCTTTATCAAGTTTTATGAGTCGTCTCTAACATTTAATCAGTAAAAATATTCTGAGCTGTATTTACCAAACGCATTAGTACAGGGCATTTTTTTAATTGAATTCAGAATAGGCTGTGGTTTAAGTTCATTTTTACAGTGTAGAAGAAATATATAATGTGATGACCTCTTAACCTTGTAAAATTAAAGACACTAAGATTTCCAAATTAACTAGAAACACATTATTCTGCAATTTCATTAAGCAGAACATAAGGTAATATACTACCACCCTTCTATTTTTACTAAATATAATCAAAAAAGTTAGAATAATAATAAAACATTAAAACATAACTCAATAATGACACTGACAAATAATATCAAAAACCAAACATATGTTTATAGTAACTTTTTTGGTAAGAACCGCGTCAAAGTCATATACACTGTTATAGAAATTGTAAGTCATGGCCTACTCCGAATTCTGTAATAAAAAATTCACTTGCAGATGCAGCAGCCCTTCCTTTTAGTACTTTACTGTATAGTACTAATCACATATTGATTCTTCCATAGTAAAAAATGGATTGTACCAAGTCTTTTAGAAAATCAAGATTATATACTGACCTTCAAACAATTATTGTTTAATAAATGCTCTGTTTCTATCTAACGATTCATACGCACGATAAATAATTATCGCTGACACTCGACTTCTGTCCCCTTAAACGATTAAGTAAAAATCGCCATTAAAAATTGTATCATACATCAGTAGTTAACCGAGCGTTCTTTATTTAAGTTGGTTATCATGTTCAAAGTAATTTTTCGGTGTGTTTTATTCCTAACTTTATTATATAATATAACATCACAAAAAACATGTGCCGAAACATTTTGTGGCAAACTTCGTAAAAGTCCCAAAGGTTTTCCTAGCTATAGCCTGGACTTATCAACTGCAGTAGTAGTTGAAAATCATAAATTGATGGGGAATTTGAGCAGCGAAGATGGTACAAGAATTTTATACCTGGAGGTCTTTTGCTCAGTTTCTCATACTCTAGTAGGAATTGAAGACATTCAAGTACAACAACAAATGGGAAATGTAAATTCTTTTATACGTCATTCGTCATCAGTGCCGCAAACGTTGAAGAAAACAACTAACGATAATGAAACTATAATCTTGACATTTGTAAATACAAAAGCGGTTGTATACGCTAACCCTTTTAAAATAGAAGTGCACTATAAAGACACTTTAGTGGCTACTATTAACGGAAAAGGCCGTTTGGTAATACAAAATAGTGCTGCTGCTCTGGACGTAACTTTTCCAGGTGCTCAGCACGCATATGGTATCCCTTTACATGCAGAAAATCTTGCTCTTCGCACTACCACTAACGGAGATATGGATCCTTACCGTTTGTATAATCATAATAGCGGTCAATATAAGTTGAAATCAACAGAAGCACTGCAATCATCAGTACCGCTACTTTACACGCATGGAAAAACTCAATCAAGTGGAATATTTTGGACTGGTTTTTCACAATCATGGGTTGATATCACACATGGAAACAATCGAATAGATACCTACATTATGAACGAAATGGCATTAATTGGCACCGTCATCTTTAATGGGCCCACCATTGCAAACGCTGTAGCACAAGGTGCGCTAATTAGGAACAACCCTTTTACTATGCCGAAATATTCTACACTAGGTTATCATCAGAGCCGCAATAGTTATGCAAGCCAGAATGAAGTACTAAATCTTATAAACCAATTTAAAACAGCAAATCTGCCTTTAGAATCGGTGTGGTTAGATATAAATCATACTGACAACGGAAAATATTTTACTTGGGATCCAGTAAGATTTTCAAATCCAATAGGACTGCTAAATGAACTTGCTGCGGATAATCGGTCCTTGGTAATTACAATTGGCCCACATATTAAAAGAGAAAAAGGGTACTTTGTTCATGAAGAAGCATCTTCTAAACGATATTATATACGTAATATAGATGGAACTGATTACATAGGAAAAAGCCTTCCTGGTGAATGTAGTTATATAGATTTCGTCAATCCGAACGCAATGAAGTACTACAGTTCCTTATTTTCATTAGAAATATTCAAAGCAGATAACCTTTTAGTGTTTTTGGATTTAAACGAACCCACCGTCTTTGACAATGAACTACATGAGAATACCTTACCATCGAATTTACTATTAGAGTACGATGAAGAAAGCTTTCTACCATACACTTATTTACATAACAGATATGTTGATTATCAGTTACGCGCAACATTTCTTGGGATTGGTTCTAATTTACCACTTCAAGCACGACCGTTCATTGCTACTCATTCTCATTCAATGATTGACATGAGTTTTAATCCTGTAATTACTGGAGATAATTACGCAAGCTGGGAACATCTTCAAATTAGCTTTCCTATGTGTCTTAGTGAAGCATTAGGGCATACGAATATGTGTGGTGCAAATGTTGGCGGGTTTGCAGGTATTCCTGATGAAGAACTGTACCAAAGATGGTATCAAGCAGGGGCTTGGTTGCCATTTTATAGGGCACATTTTGCTTCTGACGTACCGCCACGAGAACCTTACGTGTATTCCGACAAAGTTAAAAATCGTGTACGAAATGCCCTGTACCAACGCTATGCTCATCTTCCAGTCTGGTATACATTGGTTTGGGAGGTTACCATAACTTTAAAACCTATTATTCGGCCGCTCCTCTACCACTATCCAAAAGAAGAAGCTACTTTCACCATTGACAACGAGTTGTTACTGGGTGCTGATATTCTAGCAGCTCCAGTCGTAAAGCGCGGTGCGCTCATGGTATCCGTGTATTTACCGGGAGGTGAATCAGAGGTTTGGTACAATATTGATGACAATTATAAGGCGCTACGTGGTGTAGGACACCAGATATTCAATGTAAATCTGGATTCCGTTCCGGTGTTTTATAGAGGTGGAAGTATAATCGCTAGGAAGGATACGCCCCGTCTTACCTCTGCAGCTACAGTGAGCGATCCGTATACTTTATTTATTTGTTTGAATACAACCAACGGTGCCAGTGGTACGTTGTATGTCGATGATTATGAAACAATGAACTACTTCTGGAAGACTGAATATCTTTATATGGGATTTTCATTTACTGATAATTCTTTGTATGCCTACAAAATACACGAAAATGCCGACTATGAGGGTGCGGCTCCTGTTGGGGAAATATTAGTTTTAAACCCGCCTAGAAATGTTGTAAATGCGCGCTTGGAGATACGGCATAAAATAAGAGATAATTTTGCTACAATATCTTACAGTAATGAAGGGCACGTTTTAAAACTCAGCAATTTGTCTTTAAATCTCCGAGAACCATTTAGACTTACGCTTCTCCCAAGTGTCTAACTACCATGCGTTTTCATGAAGTTACTTTTGTAAATGTAATTTATGTATAACTATGTAGTATGTTTAGCCTTAAAGTTTTGTTGTGTATTAAGTTATTTTGTTGCATGCCATTAGGGCCATTAAGCACTGCAATATTAAAATATTTAATTGTTTTTGCTTGTTATTATTATTACTATGATATTTCAAAATAATCTTAAAAAGCTAGTTAAATGTATTAATTAGCAATACGGTGTGTTTACCAGAATGTCTGGTCAAGCAGGCATTGTTATCAGTATGATGATATTAGTGTATGTCGTAATACCTATATGAAGATTTCGTTTGGTAGCAGACAACAAATTATCGGATTATATGCAAAATGCGTCTCCTTATCTTTTGATATATCTCTTCAAAACGTTGGAATTACTCGTTTTATTGTTTTCTAGGACTGTCTGAGATACAACTAGAAGTAAAATTGGTGAGTGCAACGTTTTGAAGGAATATATCGAAAGATACAAAGGAACATCTCATTAACATTAAAGTTACATCGAACTCTTTGGTCCGCCTTGAACCTGATATAATTAAGCAAAGTTTGTGTACTTCTATCTTTACCAAAACACGCTCGCCATTTAAGAGTAATTACGGAAATTGTAATCATTGTACGGGTCGTCAGGAAATGCAAACCATATTCTCAGTATTTTGGAGCAGAACGCCTTGTTTCTGTTATCACACTATAAGATCAGATTATATTTGATATCAATAATACTTGTTGAGGGAACGAATGGCTAACGAAGCCTGGTAGTTCCGTAAGCCACAATATGCTGCAGTAAGCATGATTAAGCTTATCTAATACATTTTGTATATGCTATATACTTCGAGATTCAACACTTATATTTCACTAGAATATCAGAAGCTAAAAATAAATTTCATACTACGTCAAATGTTTGGTTATTTGTATATCTTATCACACATTAATCTTTCTCATATTTATTAAACATTATCAATTTGCCAAGTTACCTTGATTTTAATTTTAGCGAAAACGACCTAATTTCGTATCGAAACAGATAGGAGTGCTGATTTTAGTCAACAATACCCTTAAGTGGCCTCCAAAAAATATGAAAGATACAAAACCTATTGGAAAAACATAATAATCAAGCACTCAAAATTAAGATAATGATAAAACCATTAATAATTCTAGATCCTGCAGTAACTTAATAAGAAACCTTTTAAAACTGATTAAACTGTTCTAGTCATGTGCTCAATGCTCATTTGTCTCAAATGAGTTTTTTTATTTCAATACGCATTTTTTATTTATCCCACTTTAAAACGTTGTAAACGATAAACAACTTATCACTTATAATATGAGTGAAACATCGCCATCGCTTGACTTCTGACCTCAAATTCAGTTCAGTGTTTAGCTAAAATACAATCTGCTATTGAAATTAAATTAGTCGCTATCAGGATTTACTAATTCTTATATTCAAAAACACTATAAGGGAACTATTTTTCTATTGATCTCGGTGTAAAATCAAAAAAAAGCATGTGACAAACCATTAGGAACAAGTTATCTCGAGATTCGACTTTATTGTCTTTGATGACCCGAATTAAGATTTTGTATCAACTCTTTCTCTTTTGGATGAAGTCTCATGGTCCTCGTAAACAGCTGTGTTGCTTGAAGCTGCGACCATGCAATTTATACGCATTTTAGCGCCTCCTGGTTTTACTTTACCTTCGATCTTATTATTTTGTATAGCGTTGGGATTTCGATAACCACTGATTGATGAAACGGTCTTAAGTTTACATCGCACTAGAGCCTTACCCACAACACTTTAAACAAGAAACCAGAAGCTTTTTGTCTGATGCGCTGATACCCAAACTTTACGTCAAGGTGGATTTTTTTGAAACGCTTCCGATAGTTTTCGGTTTCTTTTTTTCAATTGATCTTTTCTAAAATTATCTTTTGTTGTTGCGTTTTAATGTTGTTTTGACTGTCGTTGCTGATTTTAGGTTTTGGTTTGTATGACTGTCTGTCATCTAAAGTACCCGTATTATAAAATGAATTTTTTCGACCTTATTGTGGTTATCCTTATGAATCTTTCTGAGCAACCTGTCTTGGCTTGTTGGAGATATGGAATTTTGTTGCAAACGTCAAACAAGTTTTATCGTCGTGTATACTTTCTTCAGTCTGAGTAGGTGCTGCAAGGGCTAGAATCTTGATTCTATATTTCTTATTTAATACTTCTAAAGCGTAAATTTATTCTTCTGTGATCAAACGGGTTGATTGTTTGAATATAAACCGTGGGACACTACGATGTTATGAAAAATTATTTTCATGGTAAATTCGGAGAGGCAAGACTGTATGTATCAAACCAGTTTCTGAATCGTTAGCCAAGTTTAACAAGTACTAATCTTTAAGTCTTAAGTCGAGAAACTGGGCATAAAGCATTACAATATGCTATTCAGTAATGTGAGAATCAAGTGGGCATTACATTAAAATAACCATGGTTTGTATTTCACCATCGAAATAAAACAAAAAGTGATAACAAAAATATTTTTTTGTATTCTGAAACTGATGTAACCATTAGGCAAAACAAATCCATCATCAATGAGTGTACGTGAAACCCAAAAGTAAAAGGCTGTAAAGCAAATTGCCGTTGTTGGAAAGTCGAGATACCGTGCTGCATAATTTGTCTTGACTACCGGAATTGAAAGTCCATCACCATGACAAAGACATAACAATCCCAATAACTTAAAATGGAGATGAGAATAACATTGGTTTTTAGAAACAGGAAATAAGAAATGACACTGACCAGGCCTAAATGTCATGCTTTATGTCTTTTCCAGTGATGTATCATAAATTATTTTTTTGCTAGTTGTCTGGCAGATGTGGAAGATGGAAAAGAATTTGACACATGGAAGCCCAAATCTCTAGACGTGAAACTTTAGAAAACAGCAATTAATATACAGCATGTCTGTTTGAATTTTAAGAATAACTTTATTTATGTTTTATGTTATAGAACATGTAATGTCTATATGTTATTTTTATATTCTACCCTTTTGTTATTATTTTATTAATGACTACTAGATCTACCTAACATCCCCCCTTTTTTTAACTTTAAATTAACCTGAACTAAATTTTGCCTAATACACAATATAATCACCTAGTCTAGATGGTTTGTTTATAATTCTGCCAGCTCTTATTTGAATCCTTGGACTAGATGTAGACGAGGAATCTTCCTGATATTTAATCTTATTCTCAATGGCTTCTTGAGTATCATCCTCTAAACCTTCATTAACATCCGCTTTCTTAGCTTAATGGAAATGTCTTAAATGATGACTGTTTCTTCTGAGTATATTTCCTTTAAGTCCTTTTATAATATATGATCTTGATGAGTCTAGAGCTTTGATAACTTTTCCTGGCATCCACGCTTTTGATTTCTCATCTCTAATAAGTATTTCCTCATATTCTTTAAATTGTGGTCTATCCTTCGCTTGCCTGTTATAAAATTTTTTCGTTTGAAATTGCTTTTCTAGCAGCGTCTTCTTAAAATTCTCAATAACTTTTGGTTTTAAGTAATCGTAACTACAAGGTAAATTAGTTCTTAAACTGCGACTCATTAAAATCTGGGAGGGTGTATAATCTGTATCGCAAACTGTCGAGTTTCTGTAATTTAAAAGTCCCAAGTGAAAATCTGACCCATCCACTTTACACTTCTTATGAATGGCCTTCACGATGTTCACTGACTTTTCCGCGAGCCCATTTGACTTAGCATATCTGGGACTGTAAGTTACTAGTTCTATATCCGATTCTTTGGCAAACTGCTTAAACTCAAAACTATTAAAAGGCATGCTATCAGACACTAAGGTTTTTGGTATGCCAAATGTACCAAGTATTTGTTTGCATTTAATAATAATTTCTTTCGCTGTTTTGGTTTGTAATTGTTTAATTTCAAACCACTTGGATAGATAATCTTCCATCACCAGATAATCATGGCCTCAAGGTATCTCATGTTGTATTAATGTTTCTTTAATATTTGCTGGCTGAAATCTTTGGTAAAACTGACAATACCTAATCCATTCCTCTACATATGTATTCATACTATACCAAAATAATAAAGATCTAGCTCTGTTTTTACATTTCTTAAAACCCAAATCAGCTGCATGTATGAGTTTGAGCATTTCATTTCTGAGACTTTGAGGTACTACAACCTTGTTGTTATAAAAAATTACACAATTCTCTACATGCACCTCATTTCTAACGTTCCACATTACTTGAAGTTCTTTATCTACAATATTATGACAAAATCTTGGCCACCCTTTGTAGTACTACTCCAGTACTGAACTCAAAATTTTATCGTTTTGTGTTGCTGATTGAAATTGGATTAATCTCTCTTTTGAAATTGGCAAATCAATTTCAAAGCAGTGTACCATTTCAAGTAATGAAGGATCATTACGAGCATTGTCAAGTATATAATTTTGAGAAAGAAAATCGGCTACAAACATTTTTTCTCCCGGTAAGTATTTTATATCTAAATCATATTAAAGTAATTTAAAAAGCAGTCTCTGTAATCTAGGGATTACTTTACTTATATCTTTCTTGACGATAGCTACCAGAGATTTATGATCGGTTTCAATGATCACTTTCCTACCATAAATAAATTGATGGTATTTTTCTAATGCTGCACATATTGCAAACATCTCTTTTTCAATTGGAGCCCATCTCTTTTGAGTTTCTGTTAAACTTCTTGATGAAAATGAAATCGGCTGACCTCTTTGCAGCAAACATGCTCCAATACCTAGCTGAGAACTATCAGTTTGTATGGTTAAAATAAATTCATTGTCAATAGTTTTTAATGTGGGGGCGCAACTTAATCTTGATTTTAATTTTTAAAATACATTTTCATAATTTGCGTCCCATTGTCACAATAAATCTTTTTTTTTTCTTTTAGTGGAGCAATTGTTTGTGAATATTTAGGTATAAATTTACTGAGATAATTAGTGATACCAAGGAATTTTTGCAGTTTTTTGACATTTTGTGGTGCTTTTAAATTTAATATTGCTTTAATATGTTTAGGATCTGCCCGAATACCATCTTTCGAAATGATCATTCCTAAATATTTTACCTCAGATACTTTATATTGTAATTTAGTTTCGTTAAATTTTACATTATATTGTTTAGCCCTAGGGAGGTCAGACTACCTGGGCGTGGTAGTGGGGAGCCTTCCGAAGAGACCGATATTTTTTCCAGTCGCATGCGGGCAAGCGGAGAGTAAGCACGTCGATTTCCGTGAACCTCTGTTAAGAAGTGTCGTCGCGATCCAAGATGGAGAAAAATCTTGAGCAGCGCTACGCCATCAAATTCTGCGTCAAACTCGAGAAAACCGACATCGCCGATTCTTGGAAGCTTCACCACGACAACGCGCCGTGTCACACCGCGCTGCTGGTGAGGGAGTTTCTGGCCAAACACAGGGTTGCCACGTTGCCTCACCCCCCCCCTACAGTCTAGATCTGGCACCGCCGGACTTCTTCCTCTTTCTTCGGCTCAAGCGGGACCTCAAGGGAAACCGATACAGCTCCGTAGAAGACGTCCAAGGGGCCGTGACGGCATCTCTGAAGGGGATCCCGGAAAGCGAGTTCCAGAAGGCGTGTGCACAGTGGGAATCGCGTTATACGAGTTGTGTCGAAGCACAAGGGTGCTATTTCGAGGACTACTAAGGATTTGTACCGATTAGTTCAATAAAAGAATTTAAATTAATTCAGTCCTACTACTTTTTGATCCTACCCTGTAAAATTCTATTGTGTTCTACTTCGTTACGGCCTGCGACAATGGTGTCGTCAAAGTAAATCTCAACACCTACCAAATCTCCAAAAATTTGGTTGTTTAATTTTTGAAACACCTCAGGAGCTGAACTTATACCAAAGGGCATCCTTTTCTAACGATATTTGTCAAATGGAGTTCCAAACGTGCAAAGGAAACTACTTTCTTTATCTAATTCAACCTGAAAGTACCCGTCTTTCATGTCTAAAACAGTAAAGATACTTCTTCCTGCTAGCCTCTATTGTATATCTCATCTGGATTTGAGATTGGAAAGTGTTCTAGTAAAATATATTTATTTAACTCACGAGGATATAAACATAACCTAAAAGTTTTATTTGGTTTCTCTACTATAGTTAAATTATGATACCATTCAGTTGGTTCACTTACTCTAGAAATTACTTTTTCTTTGTAACATATCTAAAGCCTCTTTTGTTTTATCTTTTATAGATTCTGGGATTCTACGAACTGGTTTAATTTTTGGCACTGCATCATTTTTTAATCTAGTCGAATACGTCCCTACTTTCCCTAGACCAGAAAATACTGTCTTATTGTTCTGAATAAATTTTGCTCATTCATCATCTTTATTTGAAATGATATCTACCCTTTTTACTAAGTTTAATTTAACACAGTCTTCTAAGCCCAATATTGGAGTACTGTTGGTTTCAACTATAATAAAATTGATTGTGGCTTTAATATTTCTAGCAACACATTCTAATTCTATACTACCAATAGGTTTTAATTCGTTTCTATTATATACAACTAACACTAAGAGAGTTTTATGACACACTAACCTATTATAACACGTTTTATTCAGTTTTTCAAAATCTTTTACCGGTAATATGCTACAAACGGAACCAGTATCTAACTTGAAAGGTATCGAAATTATGCTTTTTATTTTGACAGTTTCCATCCAATACTTTGTATTAGTAACTATTCCATTTACCTCATTTATACTTTCAATACTTACTTCCAATTTTACTAGAGTCCAACTGAAGACTTCTTCACTTTCTTCTTCCTTTTGCGCGATCTCTCCAACTTTTATTTTCCTATTTATTAATCTATCTTGAGCATTTCCATATTGCTTTTTCTTTTGCTTGCATACCACTGCAAAATGATTTCTGTTATTGCAAAGCAGACAAACCTTCCCAAAAGCACGACATTCTCCCCATTTATGATTTTTATTAAGAACATAGCTTTTTATAAAACTTTGACTTTTCTTGAGATGTCATAGTGACAGCTGAAACAGATGACGTTTTAATTGTAACTATTTGTCTTTTAACATAGTTTTCAATGCTTAGGAATTTTAGCAGACAGCTCAAACAAATTAAATTACCACCTGATTGCAATCAAAAATCGTGGTGGTTTGTTATTTCCATCGTCTGATGTTACAGATATTTTGTATAAATAATGAGAAATGTGTCAAGCAAGCCTTAGCCATCCTTAGCAGAAAGTGGTAACAAATTTCTGTTAAAAAATTTACTTCTGCATATTTGTCACTACCAGTGTTAAATTATTATTTAGGTAAGGAAATTTTCCTTTCTATAAACGAACATAATAGTTAAGTAGGTACCATTATATATTATTTTGTATTCAAATAAATGTTTTAACCTATTTTGCTTTATTTATTATAATATAGGGTATAACATCACTTTAGTAAATAAAAATTAAAGATTTAATACATGATTAATCCATTTAGAAGGATGATTAAGAAAATATTGTTAACATGTCCAAACTTTTTCAATAGAAATGATATGTAGATATATAAAATAAACTGGAACTCATTCACTTGATTCCTTTAAAGAGAGTGAATAAAAAGAAAGTCTAATCACTTGCAAA
>VTPC01090168.1:178089-224516 GCA_011009095.1 Ignelater luminosus
ATCATGATAGTAGCTTATGTCGCAATACCTATATGAAGATTTCGGTTGGTAATAGTCAACAAATGATCGGATTATATGCAAAATGCGTCTCCTTATCTTGTAATATATCTTTTAAAAACATTGGAATTACTCGTTTTATTGTTTTCTAGGACTTTCTGAGACACAACATGAAGTAAAATTGGTGAGTGCAACGTTTTGAGGGAATAACTTGAAAGATACAGAGATACATTTTGCATATAATTCATTAACATTAAAGTTACATCGAACCCTTTGGGCTGCCCTGAACCTGATATAATTAAGCAAAGTTTGTGTACTTCTAGCTTTACAGAAACAAGCTCGCCATTGAAGAGTAATTACGGAAACTGTAATTATTATACGGGTCGTCAGGAAATGCAAACCATTTTCTCAGTATTTTGTAGTAGAACGCCCTGTTTCTGTTATCACACTATAAGATCAGATTATATTTGATATCAATAATACTTGCTTTCGACCAATAGTTTTCACAGTGTGGAAGATTCAAACAACAGGTCGGCCTACAACATGTGTTACTAATATCAAATGAAAGCTGATTCCATACTCTCATTTCTGGCGAAAGCGCAGTTGAGTGAATGAGTGGCTAACTGAGTTTAGTAGTTAGGTATGCCATAATATGCTGCAGTAAACATGATTAACCGTATCTAATATACTCTGTATATACTATAGTATACTTCGAGATTCAACACTTATATTTTATTCGACTATCAGAAGCTAAAAATAAGTTTCATACTACGTCAAATGTTTGCTTATTTGTAGATCTTATCACTAGTTAATCTTTCTAATATTTACTAAACAATTATCAATTTGCCAAGTTACCTTGATTTTAATTTTAGCAGCAACAACCTAATTTCATATCAAAACAGATAGGACTGCTGATTGTAATCAACAATACCCTAAAGTCGTCATTACTGACCTCCAAAAAATGTAAAAGATACATAACCGATTGGGAAAACACAATAATCAAATACTCAAAATTAAGATAATGATAAAACCATTAATAAATAAAATAAACTGACGAAACTGTTCTAGTCATGTGTCCAGTGCCCATATTTGTCTCAAATGAGTTTCTTATTTCAATACGCATTTTTTATCTATCCTATTTGAAAACGTTCTCATCGATAAACAACTTTACCATTTATAATATGCATAAACACATCGCTATCGCTTGACTTCTGACCTCAAATTCAGTTCAGTGTTTAACTAAAGTAAAATCTGCTATTGAAATTAAATTAGTCGCTATCAGGATTTATTAACCCTTATATTCAAAAACACCATAAGGGAACTATTTTTCTAGTTATCTCGGTGTAAAATCAAGAAAACGCATGTGACAAACCATTAGGAACAAGTTATCTGACTTTATTGTCTTTGATGACCCGAATTAAGATTTTGTATCAAGTCTTTCTCTTTTGGATGACGTTTCATGGTCCTCGTAAACATCTTTGTTAATAACCTGACTTGACTTAGTAACAAAAGTCATATTTGTGCTTGTGACGTTGAGATATTCCATATACTGGTCGAATCGTTTGTTCTATAAAACTTCTCGCCGAAATTTGATCAATTTGGAAAACTGGATATTTTTCAGTTTGGGCTTGAAGCTGCAGCCATGCAGTTTATACACATTTATCGCCTCCTGGTTTTACTTTACTATTTTAGTAATAGTAATAGTAATAATCTTTAAGGCAAATTCAACTGACGGTCGAGAAACTAAGCATAAAGCATTACAACATGCTATTCAGTAATGTGAAAATCAAGCGGGCATTACATTGAAAAAATCTTGGTTTGTATTTCACCACCAAAATAAAACAAAAACTGATAACAAAAATATTGTTTTGTAGTCTGAAACTGATGCAACCATTAGGCAAAAGAAATCCATCACCAATGCGTGTACGTGAAACCCAAAAGTAATTTCATCTTTGCTAATACACAAAAGGCTGTAAATCAAACTGCTGTTGTTGGAAAGTCGAGACTCCGTGCTGTATAATTTGTCTTGACTACCGGACTTGAAAGTCGATCACCATGACAAAGACGTAACAATCCCAATAACTTGAAATGGAGATGAGAATAACATTGGTTTTTAGAAGTAGGAAATAGGAGATGACACTGACCAGGCCTAAACAATTGCAAATGTTATGCTGTTATGTCCTTTCCAGTGATGTATCATAAATTGTGTTTTTGCTAGTCTGGCAGATGTGGAAAATTTCCAAAATAGAATTTGACACATGGAAGCCCAAACCTCTAGACGTGAACCTTTAGAAAACAGCAACTAATAAACAGCGTGTCTATGAAACGAGCGGAAGTATTGATACAGCAGATTTTTAAGCCAAAATTAGGCCTAGTCTTTGAGATAAACCTAGGTCCTAAAATGCATCGTTTTTGAAGTACAGGGTTTAAAATATTTATTTAAAATTCCTTGTTTTCTTAATATCCAGACAACAACGCGAAATATTAAAATCAAATGTGCGTAGGCTTTTCTGTTTAGTGTTTACTATTCTGTGAATTGCGTGATAAATAGTGCCGTCATAGGTGGAGGTCGATTTTGCATGGCTTCTAAAAATTCGATCTTAAACATGTAAAAGAATGCGAAAGTGGTTGATGTCCTTAAATTTCTTGTAGATTTTGAAAACAACGTAATTATGTTTTTTAACTTCTCGGCGTAAGTTAATTTTTTAAAAAGAGGTTCCACATCCCCATATACTTTCTCCCGTGACGATGTGCCGTAATTTAAGCCATGAAAACTACATGTAAATCAAATGTCATCAACCCCTTTATGAATTGCAAACATAGCCAACGAGTTTGTAGTCTGACAGCTGTAAACGGAAAAGCAATTACTAACGGTAAACTGTTTAAAATTGGTTTCTGTTTTAGAAATAAATTAGTGACTGCTGCTCTGGACGTAATCTTACAAGATGTTCAACAAGCATAGGGTATTCCTCTTTATCCAGACAATTTCATTCTCCAGACAACTATTCATGGAAATACGGATTCTTACCGTTTGTATAACATCAATCAGCAGAAGCACTTTACTCTTCAATATCAATACTTTATATCCACGGGTAAACTCATTCTGCTGGAGTATTTTGGTACACATTTTCTTAAACATGGGTTGATATCAGACATGAAGACAATAGAATCAAAACATATTTGAATGGGTGAGGCGCCATTTATTAATACATTAATATACAATACACCAAATAGAGCAAAGAATTTGCCATTAAAATCGTATGGAATTATGGATGGATATAAAGTATAACAGATAATGGAGAAGATTTTACTTCGGATCCGGTAAGGTTTCCTGATCCAAAAAGACTGTTAAATCAACTAGCCGTAGAAAAAAAGTCGTTGTTAGTTACAATTGGTCTGTACATCAAAAGAGAGAAAGGCTACTTTCTTGCTTCATGAAGAAGCATTGTCAAAAGGATTTTATATAATAGGTAACTACGACGGAAGCGATTACGTAGGAAAATGTACGCCTGGTGATTGCGGTTACATTCAATATTATCATCCTGCCTCAATGTACTGTGTATCGTTGTTATCGCTTGAACCGTTCAAAGTAGACAATCTTTGGTTTTTCTTGGGTCTAAATGAACCCATTGTATTTGATAACGAAGATGTCCTGTAGGAGTACTATAAAGGTGAACTTTATATTCTACACGCCTACACCTACCTACGGTAATACTTACCCGGAATCAGTCAAACTCCGTCCTCTTATTGTAACTCATTCTCATTCAGTCACGAACTTGAATTACAGCTCTATGACCACTTGAGATAATTATCCAAGCTGGGAACGTCTTCAAATTAGTTGTGTTTGCGGTAATTCCCGATGAAGAACTGTACCAAAGATGGTATCAAGCAGAAGCTTCGTTGCCCTTTTATAAAGCCCATTTTGTTGACAACGTACCTCCTCAAGAACCTTATAGGTATTCCGATAAAATCAAAGCTCGCATATAAAGTGCCTTGCAACAATGTACCTAATGCTCATTGTCCGATTTAGTACAGTTTGTTTTGGAAAAACACTAGGATCCTAAGGCTTGTTATTTGACCGCTTTTCTATCAGTATTCAAAAGAAAAAACGACGTTTACGATTAACAATCAGTTGTTACCAGGTGCTTACATTCCGGCATCTCCGATTTTGATACGGGCTGCTTTTATAGTATCAGTATTCGTGCTGGGAGGTGAATCGGGTAGCATGTTGATGATAACTATAAGGTGCTGCGTCGTACAAGATTGTATGTAAATCTAGATTCCGTTTGATAGAGAGATAGTATAATCGCTAGGATTACATTACATCAACCGCAGCAGCAAGAGATTGTTATACATTTTATTTTGTTTAAATACTACGAACGGCGTCAGTAGTAAGAATCTTGTATGTCGATGATTATAAAACAATGTCTTACTAGGATAAGAATAAATATGTTGATACTGAATTTTCCTATACTGATAATTTCTTGTATAGCTACAAACGAAACTAAGACGATGTCGCTGCTTCAATTGGAAAAAAAATGGTTTCGAACCCACCCAAAATATAGCAAATACGCGCGTGAAAGTAAAAGCTAGGGCCAAAAATAGTTTAGCTAGTATAACTTATATTAATAGAAAAAATGTCTTAAAAGTCAGCAATTTATCGTTAAGTCTTCAAGAACTCTTCAAATTTATGCATAAACAGCGTGCATGAATAATTACTTGTCAAATGAAAGACTTGGTTAATATTGATTTTTAGTCAAAAGTCACTTTTTCAAGAAAGTTCTGCTTCCATCCAAACTGTAGCCGCAAAATGGCAAATACTTTTTAGTCATCAACAATCCACCCTATCATTTTTTTGGTAGCATTCCCCAACACCCTGCAATTAAAAAAAATGATTTTGATTAAGTTTTGCACACCCTGTGTACGATAAAGCAATTCAGAGAGAGCAGTTAGTCCTTTAGATAAAAGCAAAACTTTTTTAAAGACGTAACTTTTGTCGAAAAATTAATATTAACAAAGTTTTCCATTTGAAACGCAATTCTTCACAAGATAAAAAAAGATATAATGCGTATAATGTGCTTAATTGCTCTCTGATGCTCTAATTAAATAAGTCTACATAAGAAAATCTAACGAGATACTGGAATTATAGATTCATACCAACAATTGACTCAATTAGGTGATTTGCTCAAATTTGCTACAAATTATGTATTCCCTTGGTCAAAACATCCATATTCGGGGAAGAAATTCATATACTGAAAACGAGAAACATCAACGCCACAAACTTTTTCTAAGTCGTGTAGAGTACAGGCCATTTAATGCGATATAGATAACTGAGTAATAAGAGCAACAAACACGTAGTACATGGCCAGCTTCGATTTTTTTTTTGGTCGCACGGTATTACTTACTAGATTTGCTAACATGTTCTGAGCTAGATTTACCTATCAAGTTTTATGAGTCATCGCTAACATTTACCCAGTAAAAATGTTCTTAGCTGTATTTGTCATTCCCATCAGTAAGTACGACAGCCGTTTCTTTTAGAGATTCATTGTACAGTACTAATCACATACTCATCCATCCATTACTTCAAATAATTTGTACCAACACTTTAAGTAATCACTTAAGATAAACATCAGGATCAAATACTGACCTTCAAAAAATTATTGTTTACTAAATGCTCTGTTTCTATTTAACGCTTCATACGCACGATAAATAATTATCGCTGACACTCGACTTCTGTCTCCTTAAACAATTAAATAAAAGTCGTCAATAAAAATTGTATCATACATCAGTAGTTAACCGAGCGTTCTTTATTTAAGTTGGTTATCATGTTCAAAGTAATTTTTCGGTGTGTTTTATTCCTAACTTTATTAAATAATATAACATCACAAAAAACATGTGCCGAAACATTTTGTGGTAAACTTCGGAAAAGTCCCGAAGGTTTTCCTAGTTATAGCCTGGACTTATCAACTGCACTAGTTAAGAATGATACATTGATGGGAAATTTGAGCAGCGAAGATGGTACAAGAATTTTGTACCTTGAGGTGGCTTGCTCAGTTTCTTATACTCAAGTAGCTATTGCAGACAAACAACTAGCACAACAAATTGGAGTCGTAAATTCAATTATACCTCATTCGTCATCAGTACCGTTAGCGTTGAAGAAAACAACTTATGATAATGAAACTATAATCCTGACACTAGGAAATACAAAAGCCGTTGTATACGCTAGCCCTTTTAAAATAGAAGTGCACTATAAAGACACTTTAGTGGCTACTATTAACGGAAAAGGCCGTTTGGTAATACAAAATAGTGCTGCTGCTCTGGACGTAACTTTTCCAGGTGCTCAGCACGCATATGGTATTCCTTTACATGCAGAAAATTTTGCTCTTCGCACAACCACTAACGGAGATATGGATCCTTACCGTTTGTATAATCATAATAGTGGTCAATATAAGTTGAAATCAACAGAAGCACTGCAATCATCAGTACCGCTACTTTACACCCATGGAAAGACTCAATCAAGTGGAATATTTTGGACTGGTTTTTCACAATCATGGGTCGATATCACACATGGAAACAATCAAATAGATACGTACATTATGAACGAAATGGCATTCATTACCACCGCCATCTTTAATGGGCCCACCATTGCAAACGCTGTAGAACAAAGTTCAAAAGCCAGGGGAGTTCCTTTTATTATGCCAAAATATTCTACACTAGGTTATCATCAGAGCCGCAACAGCTATGCAACCCAGAACGAAGTACTAAATGTTATAAACCAATTTAATGCAGCAAACCTGCCTTTAGAATCGGTGTGGTTAGATATAAATCATACTGACAACGGGAAATATTTTACTTGGGATCCAGTAAGATTTTCAAACCCAATGGGACTGCTAAATCAACTTGCTGCAGATAATCGGTCCTTGGTAATTACAATTGGCCCGCATATTAAAAGAGAAAAAGGATACTTTGTTCATGAAGAAGCATCTTCTAAACGATATTATATACGTAACATAGATGGAACTGATTATATAGGAAAAAGCCTTCCTGGTGATTGTAGCTACATAGATTTCTTCAATCCAAACGTAACAGAGTTCTACGTTTCTTTATTTTCATTAGGAATCTTCAAAGCAAATAACCTTTTAGTGTTTTTGGATTTAAATGAACCCACCGTCTTTGACAATGAACTGCATGAGAATACCTTACCATCGAATTTACTATACATGTATGGTGAAGGAAACTTTCTACCCCACAGTTATTTACATAACAGATATAGTGATAATCAGATAGTTGCAACATTTCTTGGGTTTGATATTAATTCACAAGGTCAGGTACGACCGTTTATTGCTACTCATTCTCATTCAGTGATGGACATTAATTTTAGTCCTATAATTACTGGAGATAATTACGCAAGCTGGGAACATCTTCAATTTAGCTTTCCTATGTGTCTTAGTGAAGCATTAGTGAATATGAATATGTGTGGTGCAAATGTTGGCGGGTTTGCGGGTATTCCTGATGAAGAACTGTACCAAAGATGGTATCAAGCAGGTGCTTGGTTGCCATTTTATAGGGCACATTTTGCTTCTGATGTGCCGCCACGAGAACCTTACGTGTATTCCGACAAAGTTAAAAATCGTGTACGAAATGCCCTGTACCAACGCTATGCTCATCTGCCAGTCTGGTATACATTGGTTTGGGAAGTTACCAAAACCTTCAGACCTATTATTCGGCCGCTCCTCTACCATTATCCAAAAGAAGAAGCTACTTTCACCATTGACAACGAGTTGTTACTGGGTGCTGATATTCTAGCTGCTCCAATCTTAAAACGTGGTGCGCTTATGGTATCCGTGTATTTGCCTGGAGGTGAATCAGAGATTTGGTACAATATTGATGATAACTACAAAGCCCTACGTGGTATAGGATACCAGCTATTGTATGTAAATTTGGATTCCGTTCCGGTGTTTTATAGAGGTGGAAGTATAGTCGCTAGAAAAAATATGCCCCGTCTTACCTCTGCAGCTACAGTGAGCGATCCGTATACTTTGTATATTTGTTTGAATACAACCAATGGTGCCAGTGGTACGTTGTATGTCGATGATTATGAAACAATGAACTACTTCTGGAAGACTGAATATCTTTATATGGGATTTTCATTTACTGATAATTCTTTGTATGCCTACAAAATACACGAAAATGCCGACTATGAGGGTGCGGCTCCTGTTGGGGAAATATTAGTTTTAAACCCGCCTAGAAATGTTGTAAATGCGCGGTTGGAGATAGGGCATAAGATAAGAGATAATTTTGCTACAATATCTTACAGTAATGAAGGGCACGTTTTAAAACTCAGCAATTTGTCTTTAAATCTCCGAGAACCATTTAGACTTACGCTTCTCCCAAGTGTCTAACCACCATGCGTTTTCATGAAGTTACTTTTGTAAATGTAATTTATGTAGTATGTTTAGCCTTAAAGTTTTGTTGTGTATTAAGTTATTATGTTGTATGCCATTAGGGCCATTGGGCATTGTAACATTAAAATATTTAATTACTTTTGCTTATTATCATTATTGTTATTATAATTCACAATAATCTTTAAAAGCTAGATAAAATGTAATTAGCAATTCAGTGTGTTTACCAGAATGTCTAGTCAAGTAGGCATCGTTGTCAGTATTATGATATTAGTGTATGTCGTAATATCTATATGAAGATTTCGGTTGGTAATAGTCAACCTCAACACTAAAGTTACATCGAACTGTATGTGCTGTATATCAACACTTGTATTTCATTAGCATATTAGCAGCTAAAAGAAGTTACATACTACTTCAAATATTTGCTGATTTGTATGTAGTCGAAAACAATAAAAATCTTATCACACGATGATCTTGCTTATATTTACTGAACATTATCAATTTGCCGAGTTACCTTGATTTCGATTTTAGCAGCAACAACCTAATTTTATATCAAAACAGATAGTAGTGCTGATTGTCATCAATAATACCCTACAGTCGTCATCACTGACCTTCAAACTGGTTTTCAAATTTCTTATTTATCCTACTTTAAAACGTTATAAACGATAAGCAACTTTATCACTTGTAATATGCGTAAAAACATCGCCATCGCTTGACTTCTGACCTCAAATTCAGTTCAGTGTTTTGCTAAAATAAAATCTGCTATTGAAATTAAATTAGTCGCTATCAGAATCAAAAACACCATAAGGGAACTATTTTTCTATTTACGTCGGTGTAAAATTAAGATAAAGCATGTGACAAACTACTAGGAACAAGTTATCTCGAGATTCGACTTTATTGTCTTTGATGACCCGAATTAAGATTTTGTATCATTCCTTTCTCTTGTGAATGACGTTTCATGGTTCTCGTAGACATCTTTGTTAATAACCTGACTTGACCTACTAACAAAAGTCATCTTTGTTTTTGTTACGTGGGGCTATTCTATATAGTGATCGAATCTTTGTTTCTATAAAACTTCTTGCCGAAATTTGATCAGTTTGGGAAACTGGATATTTGTCGGCTTGAGCCCTTACAGCTGTGTCGCTTGAAGCTGTGACCATGCAATTTATACGCATTTTAGCGCCTCCTGGTTTTACTTTACTATTTTGATTACGTTTGGGTGACTTAGTTATCAAATTATCCTACCTTCGATCTTATTATTTTGTATAGCGTTGCGATTTCGATAACCACTGATTGATGATACGGTCTTAAGTTTACATCGCACTAGAGCCTTACCCACAACACTTTAAACAAGAAACCAGAAGCTTTTTGTCTGATGCGACTGACACCCAAACTTTACATCAGAGTGGATTTCTTTGAAACGTTTCCGATAGTTTTCGGTTTATTATTTTTTCAATTGATCTTTTCTGAAATTGTCTTTTATTGTTGCACGTTAATGTTGTTTTGAGTGTCGTTACTGATTTTAGGTTTTGGTTTGTAGTAATAACTGTCATCCAAAGTCCAGTATTGTAAAATAAATTTTCTGGTGCTTATTGTGGTTACCTTTATAAACCTTTCTGTCTTGGCTTGCTGGAGATAAGGAATTTTGTTGCCAACATCAAACAAATTTAATTGTCTTGTATACTTTGTTCAGTCTAAGTAGGTGCTGGAAGGACTAAAATCTTGATTCTATATTGCTTCTTAATACTTCTAAAGCGTAGACTTATTATTCTATAATAAAAAAGGTTGATTGTCTGAATATAAACCGTGGTACACTACGATGTTATAAAAAATGGTTTTCGCCGTAAATTTGTACAACCTTATATTACTAAGGCCCAGTTTTTCAATAGTTAGTCAAGTTTAATAAGTAGTAATCTTGAAGTATAACTGAACCAACGATTGAGAAACTGGGCCTAAAGCATTAAAACATGCTATTCAGTTATAATAGGCAATTCTTCATAATTAAGCCGATTTCGTATCTCTTACTGTGTCCCACGTGTGCTTTGAATTTGTGACACATTGTATATGCTATCACAAATGTACAAAAAGCACTTCCCCGTGAAACTTTGGGAAATTTTAGAATGAACGACGCATTAGTCAAGAATTTTATTTACTTGGCATTTTGTTACTCTTATACTTGAAGTTATTCTGTTCTACTCACTGACGCTATAAACAGTTAGAAGAAAAGGAAATACAGAACAAACTAGAAAAATGCAATTACTTATATTTATGCTTTAGTGTTTTGAATCTCAAGATACAAAGTTTATATATAAAACACACTACAACACGAAAAGTGGTGATTTTGAAATAATTATCAGAAATGCATTTTAAAAGCAGGGTACCAATTTTAATTATCGCAAAGCAAAGTGAGAGAGGAGGGTGGGACTTTTTGACTTTGTAGCACTCCCATTAATTTATTTTCGCAATTAGAAAATTATTCTAATTCGTTTTCAGTGTAAACTACTTTAGACTAAAAGGGCAAAGTCGTCGCTGGTAATTATTCAAGTTCATGTAAAGCTCTCAAGCTCTGTTGGCAGGTCTGAGACTCGCTCTACCGTTGCTAACTTCAGTCATTAATTACACCTAGAAACTTACGCTGTCTTAAAGCACTCACCTACCAACACCACCACCCACTTTTGCTTCTCACCCACCAACGCAAATAAACAAAAAAGAAAAAGTACCAGAGAGATATAAGATGTAAAATTTTTCGAATAAATCATAGTTTCCTTGTTAGACTATTCAGAATTTAGCTGGGGTTTTTCAGATTGAACAAGAATTTGATAAAGTTGAAACATTATAGTAAAAAGTGCAGCCATTTTACAAGTCTGTAGTTCGCACCCTCCATATTATTATTATATTCAAGTTAGGAAGACACACCACATTCTATATTGATGGTGCGGATTTATATGCAAATCAAAATGAATGCAAAACTCTTTACAGTATTTTAATAGCTTTACATTTCAGCCAAGATCGTCTTTAAATTAAAAATTACAAAACAAAATCTTGTTTTTGTAAGGTTTAGATTTATCTATTATCTAATAATTGTGTTGTAGTCAGATACGCTAGCCAACGAAATAAATAAAATTTATGAAGTGAACAAAGCTGCTGAAAGTATCAGAAAAAAACAAAAAAATGACAAAAAGGAAAGACAAATAATACATCCGAAATAAAACTATGACCTAAATTTTCCGGACACAAATCATTGCAATAAATCAGAGTAACGTACAAATCCGCCTCCTGAAGTATAAGTGGCAGCAAGTTAGGGAGAGCTCCACTTTGTCTTAGCGCTCCCGCTTCCTGCGAGGAACTTTACCAATTCATCTCCCTGCAGAAGATGCTTCCTCTCTCCTAGCTCTTTACTACAAATGCCTTCCGAACTAGATTTGCTGGCTCTAAACAGGCAGCGATATGTTTGTATTACGAAACTGCAGGATTTGCTTGATATTTATAGACCTTAGAATTTGAATTTAGATGCGCTTTTGCTCGCTAAAGTGCTTCGAAATATTATCTCTCCTTACCTATGTGAGTGTGGTATTGTCTAACACTACTGTTGGATGCAAGAAAATGCATGGGATTACTGCCTTTTTGTATCGTTAAAGAAAGCCAATAACGCTGCAGCTATAATGCTTGATTTATTGAAAAATTATTGCATATTATGGATTAACACATTCCATACTTACGTTTGCTCTTTTAATTTTTTCTAGTAATTTAAGTCAAGTTATACATGAAAATAGAAAATATCTATCTATTAACGTTTCTTCTACATTTCACTGTTTTCATATACAGGGTGTATGGTGCCTACCTTAATGATTCTTATATTTATTATCTTCATCAGAAATGCAAATTTGAGTTGGGTTGGTTTGGTCTTTATATCGAGATATTTCATAAAAAGCATCATTTTTTAGTAAAATGTTTCTCAAAGTCTTAAAAACCAATTTAGAACTTTTTAATATAAATATTTTAAGGCCAAAGTGTGATACTGACAATGAGGTGAAAATGTCCAAATGGTTTTCCATTTATTTTAGACGGATTATGCATTTTATTTTCAATTTGGTATAGAAATATTTACACTTATCTCCATCCAATATTGTTATTGTCTTATCATTTAGTTTACATTTATATTACAATGCAGAACTTTACAGTTCCTCTGTGATTGGTTGAATAACTATTATAGTAGTTACGTTCTCGGTTTTTTAATTCAAAACATAAAGTTGTTTGTGAAATCACAATCTTATCAGTTTAATAACATTCAATAATAATTGATAACAGTGATCGACTTATGAATATTTTGTTTGCTAAAAACACTAGAATCAGAAATTATTCAAATATTGGCACGTTTAGAAAAGCCACTTGTTTGTTTTTAACAACCGTTCGTGGCCAAGTAGGTAGTTCTCTTAACATTTTACAAGTAAACAACTCAAGCTATTATCTTGATAAAAACCTGGTGTTTATCAATAAGCAGTCGATTTTAACTAAGCTCTAACAAGTTGAATATTTCAAGTGTAAGTTTCGAAATTGACCCTGTACTCTCTATAGTTCACTCACTGCAATCTCAATGTATAACCAAATAACCTGCATAAAGTAAACCAAAATTTAGTAACACTACTACATCACAAAAACAGAAGATGCACCGAAGTAGTTAATAGTCGGCCTTGGGTCATGGGTACAGCTTAGCATACAGAAACTCAAAATAAGATTTGTTCTAGACTGAAGTGTACTAAATTGGTAAGACGATCATATATTACAAACTGATTTTCTTCAATTCTGCTTTTCTAGATATCTGATGGTTAAAAACGTTTTACGAGACATCAGTTTAATAATAACAGTCAATATAGATACTAAACAGTAACTGTTTTCAGTCTTGCTTAGCAAAAACCTAAAAGACTAATAGATTAGAAGAATTAACATAATCTACAGTCTTTAAAATCAGAAACAAAAAACAGTAGATTTCAACAAAACGAGAAGCCTAAATCTCAAAATATAAATAGAAGGACAAATAGTATTTAATTTTTAAATTAAAGTGGTAATTAGTTAGTAATGGAAAAATAATTAAAAGAGTAATCAAAACAAAAAAATTGCCAAATATAATTCATTGTAGTTTAGTGCTTGTAATAGCTAAATATTTTTCATTTGTAGCGATTGTTGCTCAATTTCCAAAACATTCTAGATAATGAGCGTCCGTTCAACATTTTCGAGAAGGAGACCAGCTGCACATCAAGTGTAATTATTTCGTATAATTTTCTCTTCCAGATACAATAGCAATATGATTCAATAAATATGCATGCCAAACAGAAAATATCTTGGTAGATCAAAGCGACTTGTGTTTGGTTTTTGGACATACGTAAATCATTGGCGCAATAAATTTTCAAAAAATCAAAATCAAAAATTTTTCTCAATTTTGGCAGCCGTTATAAAAAGATTCATGTGGTTTTGTTCAATGTTTGATCTTAAGGCTTCTTGGTATATGACCTACCGATAAACTTTAAACCAAGATTATTGTGCTTGTGTTTGGTTTTTGGACATACGTAAATCATTGGCGCAAGAAGTTTTCAAAAAATTAAAATCAAAAATTTTTCTCAATTTTGGCAGCCGTTATAAAAAGATTCATGTGATTTTGTTCAATGTTTGATCTGAAAGCTTCTTGGTATAGGACCTACCGATAAACTTTAAACCAAAATTATCTATTTCTTAAAGAAATCAATAAAAATAAGCTAATGGAATAGCTTAGCTGGTTGCCAAAAATTTTCCAAAACAAGATCTTCACCATCTCGATGAGATAAAGGTGGACAACCATCTCAATTCAACAGAATCAGTCTCTGTCACTCAGTGGCCGAAGAGAAACAAGCTTAATAACTTTGACAACAATTAATCTGCTTTACCATTTCATCGGTTGATGTTATCAAAGGCAGTTCCGAGGATAGCTTTTGACCTTGGTGTAGCCTCAGAGCAGTATTTAAAAGCTCTAAGAATATTAACAACCATCTTTAAATTACTACAAGAGCAAAATTATATGCCAAAATAATGTTAAATGGTAAAATGTAAAATTCCTGCAAGATGGGTCAAACTCAAAATTCTATAAACTGCTTTTACTCATGTCTTGCTTATTTTATGAAATACCCAAAAACTTTACAAACATCTCTTAGCAGAAAGTTAATTTGCAATAACATGGTTTTTGTTAAACTGTACTGTTTTCGACAAACTTAATTTTTCGATATAACCAAGCAAGCTATTAGTAAAGACCAAACAATGACGTTTTCAGGTAAGTTATGGCCAATTACGCATTTCATTGCAAAAAGGAAATCGTTTTACTCTATCATCCGTACTAAGCCAGATATTGCATAATGATAACTCTGTACACTATTGTAAGATAGCTAACGAATTGAAGTAACAACATGTTTTCAAAGATTGCTACAACTAGAGATGCAGCAAAATTAATTTATTTAAAATTGTGATGTAAGAGAAAATTTTTCTAAGTTTAAGAGGGTAAACGGTTTCTGTTGGTCTCGGCCTCTGTACACCAAATTGCTTAGCGCACGCAAATATATCTTTGTCAAAATTTAACAATATCGGATATTGATCTTTATTTGCAGCTCGCCATAAATTTTGGCACAGCCTTCTTTGCAGTGCTTAGATAAAAATCTGGTTCTGTAGCTACGGCATTTTTCTCTGCAGACATATGTCTGATGCTTGAGGCTTCGTTTGTAACATACTCAGGACCTAGCCCAAAACCCATCATAAATGAATTCTAGGCTTTTTTGTAGACAAACATTACCCTGTCGACATCAAAAAATTCTTAGTAGCTTCTAGCAATATGGTTTGGCAAGCTTACATATTTTGTTTACTGTCACATATACTAACTGTTGTAATTTTCGCTTGGTAGGCAACTTAATATGCAAATTAGGAAGGGCAGCTTAGTTTAATATCTGGTATGAAGCGCTATCCGTTGCAGTTCTACTTAATCCCGTAACTCAGAAATAACAATATGTTTATTCTAAAGGAAAACCAATTACTGCTGCCCTAATATTTACAGATTATATGCAAAAAAATCTATTTTTAATTGAATGAATGAAGCATGGTATAGTGCCTGAAACACTCCTTTTCAAATACCGGGTCAACTGTACTCGCTCAGGTTTTGTATGATTTCCTTTACTGTTGTAGGTCAATACTCGAACAGTTACTTCCACGGATTTCATTTCCTCTTATTCCGTCTTGACCTTCACCTTTCCTTAGATTCGTTTTTGGTTGAAGAGAAGCCTCCAAGTTCCTGAAGCAGTTCGCAGCCAACTAGAAATAAAATACATTGACTTTTCTTTTTTCCTTCTTCCAGAAGAAGAATGTAGATCTAAGGAAGGATGAATATTGTGCAAAAACTTTCAGAAGTTAATTTTTAATTTATTTTCTGGTTTGTTTTTATAGTTTTTGTACCTGAGACCTTTAGTTTCTGGGCGTGTAGACTTAAAAAGTGAGGTGGAAAATTAAACATTCTTAAAAATTTGTATGTCAAAATAATGTATCTTCTAACCTTCCTTCTTTGTAGGAACTATTTTTCATATTCTTGGACAAGAGACATGCTATACTATCTCCTTTTAACATTTTTGGTCACCCTGTATATTCACATTAGCATTAAGTAAATCAACAAATTATTATTAGGAAAAATTTCCACTTTATTCCACTTCAATTAGGAAGAATGATCGTGTAGGTAATGATCTAATTTTGTGTTACAACATCAACAACTCATTTTAGATAAATACAGTTTTCTTCCTACCCATTGTTTTACCAGTTAAAGATAAATTAAAACTGTCATTTAACAGTTTGTTTTTCTTTAATTATTCAAACCGACAATTTTCATATAAAAAGAGATGGGAGCGACATAAATATTATTTAAGATTTTGGCTAATTCCTTTAACTATTATAAATTCATGTTATGGTATAAGTGAAACCCCATGTATCTTAAAATTACGCTACGTTTAGGATATCTAAACGAAAGAAATATGATAAATGTAGCGTAGGTAACTACGTTAGCGAGCGTGCAATTTCAGTGAATGGGCGTCCCTCATCAGCATTCCTGCAGATGAGTCTGTTTCCATGTGTGCATGTAAATTGCCAAGCACTTAGCGAATGCAGCCCCGCTGAGAGGTGTGGCAGCAGCAAGATTTAATTTAATTTGTCGCCTTCGTGTTTTCCTGATGCTGCTGTTACTGCTGCCTAGCGCTCGAGGGTCCAATTAGTGCAACCAACCTATGTACGCTAGACACCTTCATAAAGTAATAAAGACCTGTAGTGATCTTTTCATTCGATATTTTATCACATGCTGGTAACGAAACCTCTCATTTGGTATGCGCATCGAAAGGCACGAGGAGAGCTTTCCGTAATTATGTGACACCTTTTTAGTATTCTATTAATTTTTAAGTGTTCATATTTTCTTTCGTTTTCTCGACGTATTTAAAATAATATAAAACCAACAAGGATCTCAAGAAGCAAAAGTAAATTTTAAGAGCCTCTTCATAAGAAGAAAAAAAAACATGAAATAAGTCGCAACCCCTCTAAGCCTGTCTTCGGTCACCCCATGATCCACCGCTATATTTATATTAATAACAGACCGAGGATGTGAGTCCATCTCAAGTCGCCTAATCCTAGTATTGTCCAAGCTACACTACTCAGCTTCTTCTTCCGCTCTTAGACCTAAAATACTCCTATTGTTGTTGTTCACAATGGTTAATCCCATCTTTCAATTATACCGCCAGGACCTTCTTATATATTTCGACTTAAATACATTTTAATGAAGTCCTTTTTTAGGCAGAGATTTTAAAAAGTAACGTTTTGTTCGACTTACCTTGCTTGAAAGATTGACATCAAAAAAATCCTATTGCATAAATTTGCACATGTATCTGAAACAAAAAAACAATGAAATTAGAAGAAAACTATTAATTATCACAACCATCATAGAATAAACGTTACGCATTATAAATGTGAACGGTGAAGGGGCTTGTGATCTCAATATGTGGCAAGAATCTGTCTAGCTAGACGATTTTGATGTAATTACGCAGCATTATCCTGATTGCTAATCGAAATATACTCCAATTGAAATATTGCTAGGTATCGAACAAAACATAATTGGGAAGATATGGAGAAATCTACAAATGCTCGTTTTTGGACAACTAAAATCAAGGCAGCAAAATCCCTACTGTCCCTATAGTCGCCGTGCCAAGAAAAATTAGTTTTACGAAAAACCAAAAATGAAAAGGTGTAGGTGTCACTGATGTCATATACAAACTTTTAGACTTCTTTTGTGACCAAAACACTATTCTGTGTCAGGAGAGAAAATGTCAAAGCCCATCTAACGCAAACTGAGCTCGTTTATCGTTACGAGATAGAGTCATCCTTTATCGATTGGTACACTTTTGTAGACTATCAGTTACGGTGCAGCAGGAACTTGCGCCATGCTGCATCCAAAAGAGTGATCAAAAGAAGGTAGTTTAACAAGCACGTTCTGCTTAATGTCTAATATCAAGGTACAGCTTACATCTCGTCTGCATTCTTTGTGTGGCCAATTCGATTGTTCCACAATTTGAAAATCTTCCGGAAACTGATGATGTTATTTCATATTTAGTCATGAGAGGTGGTCTAATACTGAAATGATCGAGGTCGCCTTTCAATTAGATTTCTGCCATCAGTAGAGAATAAATGAGGATTCTAGAATTCCCCACCTCCCAATCTCCACTAATTGCTTTTGTGCTAAGGGTAATTGTTCTTTAAGTCCTACCAGGAGACTGTTCAAAGTGGATCAAAAGCGATACTTTAAACAACCTCAGGGCAAAACCAATTAGTGGTGGTTGAGAAGGGTTCTGAAAGTCTCATTTCTTTCCTACTGCCTTCGTATACCTGGAAACCATGGAGGTGTCGAATATCCTTCTGAGAAATTTCAGATTTTAGATGCTAATTACTTGAGCAAAAGGACAATAGTACAGCTGTTTGTGTAAATATTATCGGACTGAATTCTTTTAATAAACAGATTAATCGATACATAAAATCTGACTAAAAAAAGCAAAATAGATATTTTAAAATACCAAAAGGCAATCTTGCTTAATTAATTAAAAACTATTATGCATAGTAATTTGTTCAATTTAGAAAATTGCATTGCCACATTTGGCTTTGGTTTTGGCTCATTAGTAGACGATAACCATTTCAATGTCCATACATGTCAAAAGTTTTAAATCAAAATAGAAATCATAAAAGGAATTTGATGAACTAGCTGTTTAAAGGCATTCACACATTTCTTGATTATCAATAAGACATCTTATTTAATTGCGTACCCACTGTATTTTCACTTGATTAGAGATTTCTTTCAAACGTTTGTGTCTGCGCTACCACATACATCGTAATGAGTGTTGGTGTTACATCTTCTCTGCGAACATGATCAATTATTAGAATTTCTTCAAGGCAAAGAACAATCTGTTGAACAAGAATTAATAGAAGAGTTTCAAGTCAAACAGGCACGTAGAATATAGAGAACGTGAGCAGGTTTCTGATTATCTAGAGAGGCCTGGTAGCAGCAGCATTTTTGAAATCTTTACCTTTCACCTTTTTTACTGTTTAAAGAGAAATTTGGAAAGCATAACGCATCTGGTTTAGATAGACACGCTGGAAACTCTGAATGTTTTGATCTAGAACATACATGCATCTTGTAATCCATTTTATTCTTTTTATAGTTGCAATGCTTGCTTTAGTCTTTCGTAGTTTGCAACTGTTTTTCATAGATTACAAGAACAAGGAGGTGCCTTTTTTAGACATGGTTTCTTCACTTTTATGCGTAGTAGCAGTTCCCGAAAACATTGCCAACAGAAGTTTCCTTCATTGTAATCACTGCAATTTGTACGTCTGAATCGGATAAATCAACACTGTATTAGTTGATGTTGAAACAGCAATGGATTACAAAACGATTGTTCCAGATATGAATTCAGAACAGCTTCGGCAGAATGTCGATCACATCAGATTTTTCATGTGGTGTGTGGTCCAAGCCAGTTTACAGGCAAAAAACAGCCCATTTCTCCTTCTTGCAATTTATTCTAGGATCCATTAAAACCTTAGATACCACTTGTGTACTGTATGCGCTTCTGTGTACCGTACCAGTTTTTCATGGACCTTCAGCATTTGTTCTTATTTCTTTGCTTATCAATCCTTACCGTTGAACCATTCTGTTATCCTTCTGTAGATGGACGAAATATTTTATGAATTTTTGATGATAACTTGAATTTACAGAAATTTAGATTTTCTTTCTAACTCCAAAATCATAGGTGATTAGAAAATTGTAAATAAACAGTATTCTCTGATAATTACCTTCAATAAACATGTGGTAAACCGTCTTCTTTATTTCCACAAGAAGAGAATAGAAGAGCTTTCAAGAAAATGAGAAATTTGGAATTTTGTTTATAACAGAAAGACTACAGAAAATGCGGCACAAGCCTTATTGCTCTACCTTTTTATTAATGGAGGTAACTACCCGATAAAAAATATTAGAATGGAAACACCCTGTAGATGTTACTGTTAAATGATTTTTAAATGTTTCTGCCATACATACTGGTTGTACATTATACACTAAAAGATAGAATTGTAACTACTTTAGTAGTACCTTAAGACTTTACGCAAATACATTTACCTACAACATTGACTACAATTACGTGACAATACTCGACAATACAAACAACTACTCGAAACGACTTTTCCTTGGAATCTGTCACATTATCTAATACCTTCTCAGCCATCCAAGCAATAAGATTTCAAACTCTCGTTTATTAAATCATAAATTTTGATACTTAACGTAACGTTGAAAAACTTTTTGCTATCGATTCTTATAGAGAAGTTAAAAACAAATATGTTTATATACAGTGTGTCTAAAATTATTTCCTAACCATTGATAATCAATCTGTTGTTGTTCTTGTTTTTTCATAATAGTTTCTAGTTTCTTAGATACTCTCCAAAAACAGATTTTAAGAATTTCTTTAAAGACAAATTTCCCTATAAAAAATATAAATATGAGAAAACGCTTAAAATAGAATCTATCTATTTCAGTTGTTTGATAACGATAACAAAGATAGATGGATTTTTTCCAATAGAAGGCCTACTTGTTTTTGATACCATTGGGTAGCAACCATCAATATTATATTCTCTTTTTGTTGAATGAAACCCATAAATATATCATGTACAGATAGAAAAATATCTCTTTTTAATAATTTTCTTTTTTCATTTACCAATTAATTAACAGTATTTGTTTTATTTAAGCAATCCGACCGATTCTAAAAGAAAATCCAGATGCTGTTATGTCATGCAAGATCCTCGATAGAGAATTAGTCAAGATGAACTTTAAAAGCATTTCCATAATGGCATGAAAAGAAAGTTAGAAGAGTGATGAGTTCGAATGAGTCTAAAAGACCGACATGGATTAAGACAAATAGTTTTGTATAATTTCGAAGATGGGTAACATTCAGAAGCAGACAAGCTTCTTGACTTTCTAGGGGTCATGTAAAATGAAAGAAAACTAATATACAATAAGATATCATCTAGTCTTTTAGAGAAATATTGAACACAATTTCATTTAAAAGCGTAGTGTGCTTTTTGGAAATTTGTTTGGAGGCACCAAGCACTTTCATGTTTAAAGTATCTTGATTCTAAGAATTCTTTGCTAAAAAATGCAAAGCCACTTTGCTGATCAATTTGTTGCAGAAGAATTTGTTTGTTGGACATACTATAAATAAAATGTACAAAATCTTTATGAATGCTGGATACAGTGTCCGCCAAAAAGTCTGCACCATATGGGAAAAATTTTTATTGAATGACTTTTATTGATTGACAAATAAGGAAAAGCGCAAAACATGAAAATCGTGCTAGGCTTTTAAAAATTTCCATACGGATAGAAAATTACAAAGAAAACATTTTTTCTCATGACTTCAAAATTCGGTCAAATAAGTTCATTCACACTTCTAAAAATATCAAATTTGACAGGTAAAGAAGACCACATGATTACTTTTGATTGGTCACTTTGGTTCTGGAGCAAGCAAAACCTGATGTCGGAAACAAATTTTCCATAAGTCTTTCAATAAAAGTTTTTCCCATATGGTGTAGGCTTTTTGGCGGACACTATATGACTCTAACAACCGTAAAGAGTTTTGTGCAATAACAATTAGACAAACTATTATGCTAGAGATAACATCTATCATCTTCCAAAAAAGTGTTCATGTCAAACAGGTTTAGCTCACTCAGTCAATCGAATGTAAAGTTATTTCTGCAGCTGAATATGAATTAAGGAACATGCATTCGCTGCTGTCATGGTGGACTTCCTGCAATAGAAACGAAGCAAAACGGAGGAACGTTGCCATTGTTTGGAATCAATGAACAGAAAAAGCTTGAGATGGGATGAAATCGAGAGTGCCATTGATGTTAATGTTAATGATTGTAGTAGTGGATGACATTATATCGCTTATGGGATTTTACTATTTTTAAATTTGAAAAGAAGTTTTTTCAATAATTTATTATAGTATTTCCTAAAAGCAATATGATTTTCTTCTTCTCTTCTCCTTATGCCTGTTCAGACGTTGGATTGTTGACGCGGTCCATCTTTGATCCATTTCTTCCAAGTTTTCTTCTCTTTTGCCAGTGATTTTATTCCTTCTGTGTTTTTTCCCTCTATCTACCTATATCTTCTATTTGGTCTAACCATGTTATTCTTGGTCTTCCTCTTCGTCTCTTCATAAAGGTACCTAAATCTGATTTCATTCTAATGATATGTCCGTACCAGTTTACTTGTTTCTGTCTAATATCTTTCATTATTGGCCCTTGCTCTGTTATTTGTCTGATGTCTTCGTTTCTTATTCTATCCCATTTGGTTTTTCCCGCTATTTTTCTCATGTGCTTCATTTTGATTGCGTTCATTTTGAATTCATGTTTTTTTCTCAATTACGCAGCTTTCGCTTGCATAGGTTATTAATGAGATTGTTATTGTATTGTGAACTTCCATTTCTATTTTTTTATGTCCCAGTATTGTCTTGTTTAGGGTATAATATAGTCTAGTTGATTTCTTTCCATTATTCGTTATCTCTGCCTCTATTTTATCATCTTCCGTTATTTACTATCTAGATATTCATATGTTATTACTGTTTCTAGTATGTTCCCAGTACAGTCTATTTCCTTATTGTCCTGAGCTTCTTTTCCATTTATTACTATCACTTTAGTTTTTCCCGTGTTTACTTCAATTTTTATTTTTTATATTTCTTTGTTTCATATATTTACTAACTCCTGTATTTTGTTTTTAGTGCTTACTACTAGTACTGTCATCTGCATATAGTAAACTATTTATTTTCTCCAACTTTCTCTTTTTCACTTTTAACTGCTTTGTTTTGCTATATCTCTTTTCGTATAGTATTCCTCCCTTGTCCCTGTCGCTTATTGTCTTTGTTTGGTTGCATTTTTTCCAAGCGATCTTCTTTTCTTTTGTTTTTTGTTTTAACCTCGTTGTTCTACCATTCTGTTCTCTTTACTTGTTTCTTCCACATACTTCTGCTTTCTTTATTACTATTATTTAAATGTCTTTCATCTTTCTTTCAGTATCCATTCTGTTTTTCTGTTTCCTACTCTTTAAAATTCTCTTTTTGATATTTTTCTTGATTTTCTTGTCTTTAATTTATGTAATGTTATTCTGTTGTATTTAATGTTTTTCTGTTCTTTTTTTCTGTGATTATGCATTCTGCTCCCAATATGATTTTGAAAAATGAAAATTTGAAATGACGACTTGCTAATCTGTTCATTAAGTGGGAGACTCGTGCAAAACCATAAAATTGAAACCTGGGTGTATTCTTATCGAAATCAAAATAACTACATTAACAAATGTACACGCAAAGTCGTTACCGACTTGAAAATTACTTTTTTGAAATGGTAAACATCTTTTTGTTGATCTTTCAAATTCCAAAACATAGAAAACAAGTTGTAACTCGAACAAAAACCAAGTTGTTTACAAACTACAATTCGTCAGCAAAATTAAATACCTCACATTGTTAACTTAAAAAATTTCCCTGCGGCTATTAAAAACAACCTCAGCTACCAGCAGTAAGATCACAAAACTTTCCAGCTGCATTTTATGCAGTAAATTGCGCGGGTGTCCATTCATCTTGCAGTTGATCCCTGGTTACTTTAAGGCCAGGGGTACATACGCACCAGGTGCACATTGAAACGTCCTTATACCTGGCTTGTCACAATAACGCCGCCCGTGCCAACCCCCAGAGGGAACGTCAAATTCAGAAATATGTGCACAATCCTAAAAGAACTGATGATTTTCACTTACTGCTCATAAAATGTGTACACGGCTTAAAGGTGACAACGAACGATTCACCTTGACGATATTAATCTCTTGTCAGTGACTTTTATTTTTACCACTTGTATTGTGTTTGAGAGGATGTTTTATGGTTTTGGGACCGTTTAATTGACATTTTGTTACTTGCATGTTGTATATGGTCTACCTGAATTTTGTTTAAAAAAAATAATAATAAATGACTGAAAATGCTATAATATACGGTTGGTTAAATTAAGTTCCCGTTTAACAATCAATTCTGAATTAATTGAAATGTAAAGTTTTATAACTCATCTTTGTTCTTTCTGTTAATATTTTAAAAAGTTCTAAAATTGTGTAAAACGAGGAATAATTTTCAAAATTTTACTTAACTGTCGTTGTCATAATCATAAGCATATAATAGTTAGTACAAGTAGTTTAGGATTAAATATCGGGAGAGCTTTGATTTTTTTCTTGCCTAGCAATTGATGACATCAAAATAATTGAAAATTGATCACTTATAAAATTCATTCTTTGCATTACTTCACTTTCTAGGAATTTTTCAAGCTTTGTAGCAAAAAGACTACAGATTCAAGACAGATGTTATTGGTATCCAATGAAAACAGATTCGATGCTCTCTCAAATTACAGTAACAGATACAGGGCGTGTCCATGTAGAAAATGGAGAAACACTAAGGTTTGTATTTCTTGGCCGTATAGTTAGAATCTTCATAACTACTCCCAAACCTAAAAATTAAAGTTGATTTTTGTACAACTGGAAGTATAACAATTTTATTGAATTTGATTCACTCTACACTCATCGATAAGCTTCAGGCACAAGTAGCATTTTCTAGACTTCACCTACTGTACTCGCGATCCTTCAAATTCTTCGAATCTGAATAATGCCTACGTCACAACCTTCCGTGATTTGCTACAATGCCTTCCACAGTTTAGTAATTTAAACGTCCACCAAATAATTGCATCAACATGGGTCAGACAAAATAGATGAAGCACGGTAATCTCGTTAAAAAAACGCAATGTAAAGTGAAGTATCATATTACAGAAAAACATCACTACACGAAATAGTTATTTACGTACCGGGGGAGAAAAATAATGTGTTGCAGTCGAGTCATTTTTGTTTGTAACAGGGATTCAATGATTCATTACAGCCCTTGGGACGTTATAAGGGCGAAAAACGTGTTTTCATAAAATATCAATATCAAAACTTCGACCAACAAGTAAATCAAACTGTCAACCAGCAATGATAGAAGATTGAAGTAATCTCAAACAGATTTAAAGAAGAAAAATAATATGAGCATTTTATCACTTCCACCGATCCAACTACCTACTTTTAGTGACGAACTATTTACAAAATGCACAACTTTCTTCGATGTTTTTCAGAAATATATTAATTCCAAAACAAATCTCATCAACGCCAAAAAGATGCAATTTCTGAAGACTCATATTTATGGCAAACCAAGCTTGAAGACTAACAAGGATCTATCATAAGAAAGCTTGGAAAACTCCTCCTTAAAAAATGAAACCAAGAACTTAACAAATTGTGCGAACACTGCTGAAAAATTCCTATGAGATTCAAAAATGAGAATGTAACAAAAATCCTTCAAAGAAAATTTCACTAAACATCATTTTAAGAACAGAGAACGATCAACAAAAGGTACAGCTATCTTGAATTCTCGTCAGTATCAACAAACAGCACTTGAAAACATTTCCGAAATAAAACGTTTTTGGACTCATGTCTTCACATTAACCTAACCCTTTCATACATCAACAAGAGTGGCTTTTTGTCTAAATATGCAGTTTTACAGATTAGTAGTAAGTACTCCGGATATGTTAAGTAATACAAGTAAACTAAAAAGAACATATAGAAGATAGTTCTAAAAAGTAAATGACTACAAAAGCTAGAAAGTAAAATAAACTAATTTCGAGTATGCTAAGTAACATACATATAATGCACAATCAAAACAGCACTAAGCTGTAAGGTTAGGCAATTCTTATAGAATACCCAAATAGCAAGGCAAAACTTCGGATAATCAAAGATAATTAAAGACAAATTGGTAAAGGGATTATAATCTTATCCAACTGAATGGTGTTTTATTTCTAAGACCACTAAGTACAGCTGACTAGAAATTAGGAAAAAAATATTGATGAAGTCAAACACATCGGTTCAGGAATTCGACTTATAAGACGTTGCTACCATTGGAAAAATTAAAAACAGTTCCACAGCTGATATGTAAAGAGCTACTGATATATTGTTCCATAATTTATCAACATAAGATCAGTATTGTCAGCAAAATAAAATAACAGTGACAAAGTATAATACCCATATAAATAATAAGGTTTCTATCTAGAATTGGCTTTTACATCGAAAAGTGACCTCTCCCTGTTTTTCCCTCTTGTACTACTCTCATATGAGATTAACATCAATATTTTGAGCAAAACATTACATAACATCAATGCTTGTTTCTCTTGAACCATGCAACGACGATGGATAAGTGGAAGCATTGTCTCTCAGAAAAGTCTTACCAGAATTGTCTTTTCCCAAATCCAAATTGCAGTAAGATCAACTCTAAATGACTTTAAATCTTTTGAATATCAGATAAATGGTAAAACTAGTTCCATATATACTTAATAACATCATTCAATTGTTGCATGTAAAAGAACGCTTTTTCTTTGAAGTCATTTAAAAGCTTTTGTTTCACTTCCTCCCGTTGATTGGCATTTATTTTCTTAGTAATGGTGCCTAAAAGCTGAATTTGGTCAAATGATTTTGTAACACATCCCTCTTAATAAATTGAGGCTGTGTTTGTGACTTATGAATATAACCCGAGCAGTCTATCCTAAAGCCTTTAATCAATCAATCTAACTACTTAAATAGGCTTTTGGACTCGCTTACTTACTTTATCGATGATGAAAAATTTAGGCTTTAGTTTTCAAGTGGTTCCTGCCTGGAAAAAATCAGTTTCCAACCAGATATCAAATTTAGTCTTCTCGATCATGTTTAGGTCTTTCCACTTGAAGGTTTATTATCTAGATCTGTACCACACATATTATCATTTTGCAAAGTACTATGTAATCTTTCATTGCTGCTACCTATTTACAAATTTCATATAAGTCCAAATCTTGTTCATACAGTGTGTCAACATTTCGATGCTCACTATTGGGATCTCGGAAATTGTAAAAGATACAACGTCGGTTAAATTAGAAAAGATTTGACTATTTTGGAGATCAGTTTACTTATGTTTTTGTTTTTTCAAAAGTTCACGGCTTACTAGATATTTGCTAAAAACGAAATTATCTTATTTTTTTTAAGTGAAATATCTCAGGAATGAACAAAGATAGAAAAGAACAGCAATGAGGAAGTTTTAAAAAATTTACTCCAAAACACAGAAACATTATGTTTGCAATTGTCTTTTGTTTTACTTCTACGTCTACTTGATTTCCATATTACTGAACTGCACGCCTTAAATGCTTCTCAGTGATACATGGTTTGACATAGCTATTCTTTTGTTTTACCGAGTTATGAAGTGAAAATCATTTTTCATCATAGTGTGCCATGACATCTAACACACAAAGTCGTGGAGTTTTATCAAAGAAATTTATTTGTTGTGCAAAAATTGTTAAAATAAAATAAACACGCTTTTATGGGGTATTAGCTGCTTATTTGATGCTATCTGTGAATGCTCAGTAAAGTATCTTAAAAGCGTCTTTTGTTTTGTTTTAGCAATTATTACATAACAAATGTAATTTATCTGACAAAAATCAATGATTTTCATATGTTTACAGTCATGGCACACTAAGTGGGAAATGCTTTTTATTTAAAAAAAAATAACATAATTTCATTTTTAGCAAATATCTAGTAAGCCGTAAACTTTCTTGAAAAAACAAAAGCATAAGTAAATTGATCTCCAAAATAGCCAAATCTTTTCTAATTTAACCGACTTTGTATCTCTTATAATTTCCGAGATCTCAATAGTGAGCATCGAAATGTGGACACACTGTATACTTAGCATTTAAGCAGTGTATTGAGTAAATATCTAATTTTTGGAAAGACAATAGAACTAAAATTTGCATCAAGGTTACACTTTCAATATTACTACATCTGGACTCATTACTGTGGAACAAATACAAGGCAAAAGACCCTATAGATATTCAACGTTCTATGGGCAATTACAGAAATTGCGGGATGAACAATCAGTCACATGTTCAATACAACAAATGGGTAATTGGTCTGCTACATTCTGTTTATTTATTATTTTTGGTATAATTCAGGTTTTTATCGTACTAATCCACACAGTAAGATGTCACCTATTTAGACAACTCGTTAATGAAAAATATGCATGGTATATCTGTTACTATTCCACGGTGCACTTTGATTTTCACACGAAAACTGATTTTTTTTAACATAAGTTTGAATAAAACGAAATAATAACGTTACGTCACTGAAAAGTATATGAAATGATGAAATGAGCTCTTCAGCTGTATGAACAAGTAGTCGTTCCGTTTAAGAAAGATTGCCTTCGGGTTCTATTTAGAAGTAAAACAAAATATAATCACGAAGACATTGTTTACGTAGTCTGTGCCAAGTTCAAATAGTAAGGGAGGTAAGGAGCTCTAAAGAAATTTATTTTTAGTGAATCTGAATATCTAGTAAGCTGAGGAATTTTCTGAATAAAAAACAAAATTATCCATAAATTGGGCAACCTTTTTCTAGCTAACCGACTTCGTGTCTCTTACAGTTTACGAGATCCTTTCATCTTCACTATAGAACGCATCACGTGTTGACACAGATAAAATGCATTTACGCGACTTACTTAGCAAAATTGTTTTCATTAAAGATTTCTGACGAAGATTTTCAACAACTGCAGCAAAATAAATATAATAAATTCCAGTTTGAACATGAAAGAATCAAAAAACGAAATTAACCAATCAAATGAATTGTTTCTAGAAAGGAAGAAGAAATCGGTAATTGAAACATTGTTAGAATCAAGAAACTGAAATGTACCAGCCTTTACATTCCTTGAATATAAATTTTTGCATTTTCTTAAATGCTTATGTTTAAATTAAATAAATTCGATTTTCGTGGTAATTTACAATAATAAATAAAGTACATGGACTGTAATGTTCTAAGAGAAGAGATTAATAAGTACTATTTGTTATCAGTGGAAAGAATTGAGTCGAGCTGATGACTTCTCAATAAAACTTGCAATAAAATTTAAGCTCCAAATCAATAAAAAATACGGGACTAAAATGAAGGATCCAGATTCGCCGATAAATTTTTAGCATTACAGAAATCGTTGATGACCAAATCAATCTGACCTGAAAGGCTAAACTTTAAGATCAGTTTTTTGCTATTTCCTGATTACTCGATTATCTTATCCAATAAAACAAGACTTTTTTGATGTTTTGTGGAGTAATTTAAATACGTAATTCTAACATAAATGCAAATCAATCTTTGAATATTTATTTTCTGTCATTTTATTCGATAAATTCCTATACTATTCTTCATAAACAAGTTTCTGTAAAAAAAATACAAGAAGAAAAGAAGTAATAATTATTCGTTTAAAGAATTCAAACCATCGTCCATTCATTCATCTCATCCATCAAGGATGAAGTAAGTGTAAAAGAAATACATAAAGGTTAAGTCAAAAATCAACACAATGCCAAACATAAAACAAATGACTCTTAAAAATGAGACTCCCAAGTCGTTCAAAGGCGAGAAATGTGGAGCAATATTTCACGGCGGTTGTGAATTCGTGGAAGTCGTCGCATTCTCCAGGTGTCAGCGTGACTGATGGCCCCCCGCGTCACTTCCTCTCTCAATGCCCTGTACGACACTTGGCAAAAAAATAAAATATACCACCGGCTCAATGGAAGGACCCATTCATGTCACCTCACCTGAGGAATGCCGAATTCGGAGGGGGCGGCTCGGTTTTTATCCCTCTACCTACTATTCATACTCAGGTTGCCCTCCGGTATTATATGTATCTACGATTCGTTTAAGAAATCTTGATGGATGAATTATCATGTATTAAATCGATATTCATTTTTCATTTATTTATGTTCCTTCAATACAACCCTTTGATATCAGTCAAAATCTCTTTTGACCTTGTAACTGAAGCCAGTGAAAATAATTTTATTGAATATAATGGCCTGAAACACTATCAGCTGGTTAAATTTATAGTAAAGGCATGTGACCGGACAAATCAATATATGAAACACCAGACTCAGTAGCGCGAACTAGCGGATTTGTCCGGAACTTCTATTGTTAAACGTTTCAATTTATAGCCAATGCAAAATCCCTTTACAAAGAAACTGTTTACTAATAATTAACTAATTATCAAGAAATCTTATCGCAAAAATAAAATGATTTTATCACAGTCGCAATTATAAATAAACTTTGTAGGACTTCTGATTAAGCTTTCGCAGAAAATTTTAAAAGGTCTCCTGTAAAACGCTCTTAATTCTGTCTGGAATTACAACGATAATTAAAAGATTGACATTTAAGGACCTTTGCTTTTATTAACATTTGCTTTCGTTGCACTTGACGGCAATGCAAACTTATCGTCAAATATCACAGAGGGTTATTAAAGCAAGTTTTACTTTCCTCTGATTTATTTTGGTAGCTGCTGTTTGTTTACATTCGTTTGTGTTTTCTTGCAAAATAATATTAAAACTTTTTAAGTGGCAAAAAAATTTAGAAGTTAGTGAAAACGTGGGGGTTTGTTTAATAGACGTAGCATGTCAAATTGCGATTAGTAACGCGTGAAGAATGGATCCGAGGGTGCCGTGATGATGAAATAAATAATCGAATAAACACACTTCAGTGAATTAATGTTGAGAGACACGCGATCTGCCACTGTATTTTCTTCTCATTATTGCCGAGTGGGTGGATTTTATATATTTTCTCTGTGATATTCTGTGATTAAATTTTCTTTATATAAACACAACACCAAATATTTTGCAAATATTTCTTTTTCTAATACTAGTAAGAAAATGCAACCGAGTAGAGTACTAAACTCATGCTTTGGAATCGTTTAATTGGAGTTCGCAAACGCGATTTTACATCCACAGGATGATATCTATAATAAAAGATTTTTCAAAAGAAGATTGGAAGGTAAAAATCATTCCGAAAGCAAGTTTTAATATTGTTTTCATATTTTGGCGGTACTTATTAAATTAGCTATTTATTTGATCTAGTTAAAAGAAACGCTGTCTATGATCCAAACAATACTGATCTTCTTGAGTTTGATAAATGGTTGGAGTAAACAAAACTAGTATTTATAATCAGAGCATTTACTGCTTTTCAAGAAATATTGCCAGTCTTGCAAAAAAAAAACAAAAAAAGTAGCGCAGTCCCTAAAAGCTTTTCTGCTGTGATTTCCCTTACGGTCTAAAGGTGGATACACACTTAACTGGCAGTCATGTGATACGTTAATGCTACATTTACATAACACCGTCATGCATCTACCTACTTGTAATTTTTCGAAGAATAGAAACAAACGTTAACTCATTTCACTTCCTCTTTATTAAATTGCTTAATAAGTTGACTAATAAAATAATGTTCGTTTGATAAAATACCAGCAACTATTATAAGAATATGGCGAGAAATTATTTCTTCTGTTAGTAACCATAATGTCCAAATCAATTTTCTGCACCATCTGCTTCTCTGTGGAGTTCTAATCTTTTTTTTTATTTAACATTCAATAAGTGTGTACAAATCTATCTCTAAAGAACGAAAGGATGTCTTATATATTTTTATTTTTCTATACGATATCAACAAAAGTCAATAAATGTGTTATTTCTGGCAACGTGTGGAATGGGCTTTAAATTATATTTTATAATTAGGTCACTGAACAAATGCATTATAATTAGGTGTAATAAATTCTTTAAAACATCATTTGTACCTTACCTTGTACATTAGAATATATTGCTTGTTCTAGATTTATCTGCTAATACATACCTGTACATCAGTTAATACCAACTCAAAAATACCAAGTTCAAATTATCAATTAATAATAATCAGTTTTTCCTTCAAAAAACATCTAATTGTAAGTGGAAGCATCTGAAAACTATAAATCCTTCCATCAGGAAAGTAACCAAAGAAGTATACAGTGTGGCTGACACTATCATTCAGCACGATAAGTTACTAAGGATAAATTACCGTAAATGCATCAACACAAACCAAACAACCAGAGAAATTTTTAAAACTATAAACACATAGATACAAGCTTTATTCCCAAAAGTAGGCAAAGGTGGAGTTTATTTTATACAGGATGTATCACAATGAATGGGCAATACTTTGAGGATTGCTAGAACGAGTATATTTTGTCTGATAAACTTGTTTAGCAAGTCACCATAAACTCAAACATCTGTACACGGATTCCGCTCAAATTCACTATGTAAATTGCACTAAGAAAGAGAAGACAGCTTGCCAAGCTTAAACGCGATAATAAAACAAAGTTTTCTAGAAATATCCAGAGAAAGTGTATTTTCAAATGAACTTCCAACGCCCTGTACTTCAAAAACGGAGCTTCGGAGGACCTATATTTATAGGGGCTTAGAATGACCTGTAAAATCATCTCTTGTGATATGATGATGTACATCCTGTATATTCATTTTTAACTAAGTTTAAGATATTGTCTGACAACCAGCATATATTCAGATGAAGTAGCATGTTGTGAGTCTATGAATCATGTCCACAATGGTTTAGACCAGTAATTCTCAACCTTTTTTTCGTCACGGTACACTTTTAATAATTTAGAAATTTGGCGGCACACTAACGATAAGATAAATTTAAAAGAATTTTACTAAACTAATATATAACTTTGTTTGGGTTAAATTTAGAACCAGTCCAGAACTGTAATAGTCATGCGCATTGGTTCAGCCAGTTCCCGCTACGAAGGTAGAACCAATCGAACTACTTGTCTGATGTCGCTTATGTAAAGGTATTCGTAGTGGCGGCACATTTCAAAAATCTCGCGGCACAGTGGTTGAGAATCACTGATTTAGACAAGAGAAAGTATGTTTTGTACGGTCTCAATCTTGAAGAATGTATCTGTTGTAGGTTTACGTGGTAACATTTTAGATATTTTAATATCCTATCTTAAGAAATACGAGATATGTGTAAAATCATATAATGAAGTACTCAACAGGCATTGAATCAAGGTAGGTGTTTCCTACGGCTTGGTTTAAGACTCTCTAATATTTGGATTTACATCAATGGACTGCGGATTTTCTGACATTTGAGTGGTTGTGTAGCAGTCGACACATCTGATGAGTTAATGTTGTCATCGAACAATTTACATAATGGTGCGAAAGAAACAGCCTTATACTAAACGCTCAAAAAACGTTGGGTGTTGAATCTAAGAAAAGGTACTTATCTTAGATATATTGAGATTCTCAAAACTATTAAATAATATCTTGATATATCTGCAATCTATATTTCTAAAACAAGTTTTAAGAATTTGTAATTTGTAAAACTTAGAAACCGAAATTAATGTCACACATAATTAGATTGGCGTACTTATCTCACAGTCTCTGGTTCAGACACATCAATGGAATTCGGAATGTCAAAAGTCTGCAAAGTTTGTATCTCATGATCACTATCGCATGCAGGGGCATCAAGTTAATAAATGTGGTTGAAATAATCGAAGAAATAGTAAAACGTGTAGTTTAGAAACACTCGAAGACGGCACTGAAAAGTGCAAGTGGTAGACAATGGTATATTAAAAAATCTTGACAACTACTGAGACAGCAATGCCCTAAATTGAGTAGAAAGTCATGTTCCAAAGTACAGCACTAAAGAATCATTTATACGATCTTTACATTGACGGTACTATATCTGAAAAGACGTGTTCATGTTTATGGATATAAGAGGAACATCCGTCAGGATGTAAAAAATGAAAAGTTTGAACTATCAAAGTTTCGTTTGAAGACTATGATAAGAAGCATGCTGTCATAATCTGATAATTTATGGTAAAGTGAGAAAGTTGTAATGTGCCAAATAAATGGAAATCTTCAGGCAGGCTACAGTATAGGTGCTGTAGAACCAGATTGTACAAACAAGAACATTCGGCAAGGCATCTATATTATAAAAGATTTAGTAAACACTAAAACATTGACAACCATCCCATTAATGAATGTCGACATCTTTCCAGGGAGTTTAAACAATACCAAAATTGATTTTGTGTACTAGTATCCTCTATTGTATGTTATCTCCAAACAGCACTAAGCGCGGCTTGCACAATAGGCTCTAGAATTTGAATGCTGCGGTTAATTCTGCATCATGTAGCATCCATACATCCTCTACTCTACACTTCCCAAAGACGATTGATAGTTTTCAAGTGTTCTTGAGATGTACAAGTTATGACAGCGTAAGATAGAAGATGGAAAACTTAGTTTGCAGACAAAACTAACTTAGTGATTCATAAGATAACACAGGAAGCGACCAATTGTCATGACAACATCCTAACAGGTTATCATAGACAAAACCAAAAAAAACCAGAAAAGATTATCAAAAATATGGTTAACCTTCAAACAGCCCTCTTCAGTCGTTTTGGTCAAGAACAGGGACGACGTACAAGATCTTGCGTTAACTGCAGGCAGCTAGCCTGAGCAAATAAAAGAGTTATTCGTTGCCCAGCAATAATAGTACTATGGGCATCTATTTTAATGTTAATGCTTTTTACCCTGGAGATGATGGTTACACAAAAACATACTTACCTGGAATATTTTATGTTTTTTCTAAAGCAAAAGTATGAAACTCCTAGCAGGAAACAGTAAAGTTTGAAATTTCGAAGGTTTGTAACGTTCATTTACCTTGTCTTTGTAAACCTTATAGTTTAGCGCAGTTTTTGTAGCTCGATTTTATAAGATTCATCTAGTGTGCCCCAGACGGTATTATGTATCGATACTTCGACCTTCAATGCAAATAATACATACAGTCAACCTAGACAGTACTGTCGCGAAATGTTTTATATTTTGATGTTTAATGTCTTAATTAATGACGGTAATTACAGGTATTGATTGAATTTATTAATCTTCGTGATTCAATTAATACCCCAAAAACGTAAACACCAAAATATAAAGCAATTCGTGGGATTACTTTATGAGTCGACTGTATCTCGGAACTTATCCCGAGATACAAGACCGTTAACGATTTTTACATAGGTATATTATTTTCTATAGAATTTTTATTTTTTCCAGATGCCAAAAGCAAAATAAGTACTAAGAGGCTGAAACCTGTACCTCAGGACTCACACTTGCAGCAAACGTCATACTAGAAAACGTCACTGCAAAAGAATGTAAAGAACTTAATATAAAGACCTTTTTAGACATGTTTAAAACACAAAGGATCTAGAAAAGAAAAGCTTGTGACAAGATTTAGAATTAATTTTTGACAAAAAGCAAAAAAACTCAATAAGTCGATTATTCAGCTGAAAGCTGTTGTAACTGTGCATTATGGATTGCCCACAGTAGAAGTCGAAAGAATGGCATGCAATTATGCAAAAGGAAATAAATAGACTTAACCGTCATGCAAAAGACCAATTTTTATCTCAGAAATCCTCTCTTTCTCATGTCAATGAATATCTATCTGAGTGCCTTTGTTACGATGATTAAACAACATATGGAAAACTCACTAGCAACCCAATACTTTGGCCGATTTAGTCTTAAATGCTGCTCATAACCTTGAAGGAAAATCAAATCAGCACTTCCAAATCCAAACTTAAGAAGCAAACGTTAAGAAGACTACAAAGAAAATCAGAACAATCCAGAAAAGGGCCAGATGGAGTTGCTAGCCAAACTAAGAAAATGACAAAGAAGAACGTTATGATAGAGAAGCAAGAAAATTGAAAAGCGGAGTCACAATTCAAAAGTTATATGCAATGATACTTCAGAAGAATGCACAAAATAGCTTGATAAAAATTAATGAACCTGATAAAGCTGATGTTGCAAGCTGAAAAATCTTGAAAAACTAGGTTTGGCTTAGATTTGCTTTCGTTCCATATTAGTAATATGTAGATACCTAGTCTCAAAGCAGCGTTTATACTTTGGGGCATTTCACACTTACTTTTTCATTTCTTTTATTATTTTTGTTTGTAATCAAGTGTAAACGTACCTTTAAGCTTTCTTTGTTAAAATTGGTTTAAGAAACTCTAGTGCAGGTACTACATTACAAAGGAGGAATGTAGATGAAGTGACTTATCCAAAGAGCTTTTAATTTTCAGGAATGTTTACTGAATTGTTTATTCTTTTCTAGCTGTATCATTTGTGTGAGAAAGAAACCCCATGTCCTCATTGTAAACTTGACAAATAGTTCTTAAATAAGAATACTATGTGGTGTAACAATGAGTGCTGCTTAAATGTTTGAATGCATTTTTAAAATGCCACTTACACTAATCTTATATATTTATTACCTGTCAGTAAAATATTAAAATTGCATTGCCTTATTCCTAGAAGAGAAACTTTTTAAAGTTTCGCGGAATTCTTAACAATTGACATACAAATAGGTTAGAAAATCCTAGAATTTCAAGAAAAGAAAAAAATGAATCTGGAAGAAATATTTTCCTTCTACTGCTTAAATAACAATAATATGAGAATTTTAATTATTATCCGTATCAAATAAAATCTTAAATCAACAATTATAAATTCACCTTGTCAAAATTATCTTAAGGTGATTGGAATAATAAAAATTTCTTTAAACGGATAATGAACCGAGAACGTAACGTTTTTTTTTATCTTCTAAGTGGTAACGGAAAAGAGAAAAAACCAAGTTATATTCAAGCAAACAAGAACATTAAATCGGGTGTAATTTACTTTGAATACGGTAGTACAAATCGATATAAACGTAAGTGTTGAATGGCACAAGCATCGATTCGTGATTTCCTCAAATTGCATTCATTTCCGTATTGTCCGCAATTCTTTTGTGTGTGCGAAACCGCTTTCCCTGGTAGTAGTGTAGGTCATGAACTTAACAATCAATGATATGTTAACAATAGTCGTTACGTCACAGCATCGTAAACATATTTGCATACATGAGACCGCCGTGCCATAGAGGAGAAAAGTTTTGTCTGCTTATCCCCCAAGTTTTACTAGGTATATACTGTTTACACAGGCGCGAATGTGCTCCAATCGGAGAGAGCTAATGGCTGAAACAAACTTCCCCACCAATTTTCCCTCATATGCGTAGGCAACTGGTGTTTTCAGGACGTAATCGTACCAAAGTTACTGAAAATTGCTGGGCTACATGACGTGTGCTACTCAATTTGAAAATTAATTTTCCTTTTTCTTTCTCTGTGTTAATTTAAAAATTTATAAAACACAAATATTAACTTTTCTTTGGGTTTTAATAACATTTTTTTGTTTTAAAGTTAGTTTATATATGTATATATTATTATTTCTAACATAAAATATTTTTTAAATCTGTAAAACTAAGTCTCTTTATATTATTTATTTTTATTTTTAAATATTTACCTACTATATATTAAATCTTTATATAGGAAACCATTAACAATATTGAAAATGCTGAAATCTTAAAAAAATATCGATTCTCAACCCACAACTTCAACGCCTACAATATAATCTGCATCGAATTTTTAAATCGATTTTGGTGTTTGTATGTAATTCCATTAATCAATATTGTAAAAGGGCATAAGACATTCTTGAGCAAACTATATGAGCTACTATTTAAATGCAATAAAAACCACAACAGTATTTAATTAAGTAATTTATTATCTAACATTATTATTATAGTTCACTTTTTTTTTCAGTTTTTGGTCAAATTCATAATCGTGTTCATAGTAGGCTATGAATCAAAAATTTACCTGCCTGCTCTTTTTGTAATAGAATCTAAGATAGGACTTGCCTATATTTCGCGTCTTCCTTTTTTTTCCTTTTGGCGGGGAATGACAAGTGATAATCATTATTCTGACTAGAAGATTAAACTTTCTATTCAAAATGCAATAATGTTTAGTTTCCTGCTTTTCTTTTAATGCCTCGGAATGTTCCTTGATTTCATCAGAAATAAACCGAGATTGGCCAAAATCAAATATGACAGAAATCGTTCTTTTGTGTACCAACAAGTTCAGATGTTGCTTAACCCAGTATGCAAAAGGTGCTTATTGGTCATTTATAGGTTGTAAAAGCTAAGAAAATAAGGATGTGAGATATTTGATTACGTAAGATTGCTACAATTAAATCTACAAAATATCAGCCACAATCGTCGTTTTTGCCACTCTTGTTTCGAAAGCACCTTCTGATAGCCTTTTTACTAGATAGTGTACCAAAGTTCTTGAAAGTTCCTTTCTAGCAAATTTTAAATGTAAACATCGTCGGAAAATATCATAGCCACAATATTGTGAAATGCCAGACCAAATTGATCAACAGTTAGAATATGGCCTTAGAATTAAGATCCACTACCAAACTTTGCAACTGTATCAAAAAACAAACAGGAAAAAAATTAGCGCTCCAGAGTTGCTAAACCTGAAATGAATATCTTTTGACTGTTTCCTATCCTTTTGACATCCAGGTACGTATAGGAATCTAGTAACCTAAATATTTAAATAAAAATTATAAATTGAAATTATTATTTCTTTAATTAAAAGGTATCTCAGTAGAAAACCAAGCAATGTGGAGAAAATTCTGATTCACATATTGTATTAGTAAGAAGGCCCTACACAGTTCAAATTATTTGGATAGACGTAGTATCCAGAGCGGCCACAAACAAATGTGTGTGCAAGTTACGCATTGCACAAAGACGCCCAAAAAAAAGAAGTGTCAAATTAAGTTTAGAAACTAATTCATTATCCCCAACATCAACTGCGTATGCCCATTGCTGTCAGATTTCATTTTTCCCGAACGAATATATTGTACACCAATTCAAACAAACATACATTGCGAAATCTAAGACTATCAACACCGCTAACATCTTCTGATGTCCATCACCCAAGGTTCCTATATGAGAACCAGATCAATGTTATTCTTTACCGCCTTGCAATGATCTAAGTTAAGGTTTTCGTTCATGCTTGATTTTAATTACAATAGATTCATAAAAATGGGGGAAATGCCTCTCCTGATTGGGATCATTTTGGGCACCTCAAATGAAAGGTATTTTGACGTAGAATATGCCACTGCAAACCAAGTTTAAATCGGTTTTACCATTTACAACGTGTATAGTGCCATTTAAAGATTTGTAATGGGGTTAGGTGGGGTGAGGGAGAAAGCGCCATTAGGAACTGGATACTACATTCAAGATTTTCCCTTGAAAAATAGATATACCCTTTTTTTGCAATAAAACATGCCGACCCGTTCATTAATTATTGAGAGTGGGCACTTTTAAAATGAACACAGTGTATATCTGCTAAACGGTCTGCGCAGCCAGAACAAGAGAAGGAGTGCATAGACGCTTTGGAAGAACTTGTCACAACAAAGGAGGTTGCTGGGCACAGCGGAATCCATGGCAACTTGAAGACGTATAAACTCGCCAGACTTGGAGCCGAGGATACCTGCTTAGGACCAGAATCTTTTCTATGACTATCAAGGTAACAGATCTCGCTAGTTCTGAACACATATGCTTATGAAATTCATAAGCAAAAGCAGTGGCTATCGCCAAGCAAAAGACCTTATACCCGGTTTTAGAGTGGCTAATAGGCATGAGTCTAAGTCTTTTATTTGGAATCCTCAGAGACCATTGAATCTTAAGAAGGAACCTGTCACTCATAGTTGTAGAGGGAGGTGTAGGTGTAGGTTCAGACCACGTAGAGGTGGTTGAGGGAACGGAAAAGGATTAGTAAAACCCTTCCCACCTACTACTGCTACTCTGACAATATTGATGATTGCCCAAACAATGTGAAATTTAATAGAAATGCAAAATTTTTCGATAAAGCATTAGTGTGGTGTGCAATGGGGTCGTTTCCTGAAATGGATTTATTGAAATCTAAACAGATATTATCATTCTAGACAGTATATAGTTAATATCCATTAACAGTTTTTTCCGTAATATGATAACTAAAGAGTTATAAGGAAATAAAATAATTTTTCTTTACTAGTAACGTCACAGTTCGTCGGTAGACGATCTGTACAAATAGTAGAGCTGACAACGTCGCAATCGCGTTGTCGTGTCTTTCCTGTCATTCGTTAGTTGTAGGGTTTCTCCGCTTTGTCGATTTCAACCAAAGATAATATAATTATCTGTATTTTCTACGTTTGTTACTGACTATTGTTTTGTGATTTAGTGGGTAGCGTATTTGTATAAAACGTTGTAAATATAATATATAATATGTATAATAACATAATACCGCATAACCTCAACAATAATATTCAAACTTTTAAGCGCTTTCTATATTACCAACAGCACTCCCGTTTTCAGCGTTGTCACGTCACAGGAGTGGCGGGAAAAGTTTTTTTAAACTTTAAATTAAAAAAAAAGTGAAAATAGAAGCAGAAAAAATCTGAAAAAAGAGCCAGCGTTAATTTAAGGCGAAAGCAACCCAAATAAGCAAAAATAATATTTTAGGAAACGACCCCATTCCAACAGCTGAGATTTTTTGACCGTATGTAGCACAAGTTGGGAATTAAGCGTTAAATAGAGAAGGTTACACTCATAAATGTCTATCGAAATGATTTGATTTTTTTAACACATGCCATCCTCAGGATGATACAATGTTTTGGTCAAACTTGCCCTAAAAACGATAATTCTTCAAAGAGTTTTAAACGACTTTGCTGGGGAAATTTATAATAACAAATGAGAAGCTCAGAAACAAAAGCAATTAAGGTGTAGAAATTTTTAAAAGTTAGCAGAAATAAATTTTGACATCGTCTGATGGAGAACGTTGGAAGCCTACGCGTCATTAAGGAGAATAGACCGTTAACATTAATTTATATTATTATATTTATTATACTGATGATTCGAAGTAGAGTATTGTAGTACAGAAAGATTCAATATCGAAGATTGTGCTAAAACTTTCGGGGCATACCTTAACAATTGACAATTGAAAAATAGAAAGGAACGGCAAATACAGTCTCGCACACGGGCGAAGGAACATGCCCTAGGAACAGCGCTGTTCTCCAGTTCTTGCCTCCAGGGCTTTAAACAAAACCCCAAAAAAGTTTAAGAAAGGCTAAACGTATCTTGAACATTCTTCCACGAATTTTTGCTAATAGTTGAAAACCCGTTACGGTTTTGGAACTGCGTTTGTATCAAATCCACTATTGTCTCTTCAAGAATAGGGCTTTGTCCAAAACACCAAACAAAATTGGAAACAATAGTCAGTTTTGTCCAATTCATCTAACAGATTTTTGTTCAGAGCGGAAAAACTTTGTAACTTTATAGGTATAGTGATAGCAAAAAAAAATCTTGTACAGCCAGACGGTGTAATATTTTCTGAAGTTTTTCTATAGGTCAGGGAATCTGTGCCTTCGCCCTTCTTTGTGTTTGTTTTTAAGATACTTTTGCATCGATAGCTTTTAACTTGATAACTCCTTCTATGGGATGCAACTGATAACACAAGTTGAAATCACTAAGACATGGTCAAATCAGCACAGGAAAATACTAGAGCATCTCCTTTTAGTCTGACTTGCTGAAGAAGTGGTTCCTAATGAGCCTTCCTTGCTTACTGGTAACTGCTACACTTAGGAATCGATCGGCTACTGTCGCAACCTAAATTTCTGTTAAGGCATTGTTAACAGCGATAGATTATTTTCTTGGTTCCCTGTTACTTCTCTTTAAAAAATCTATTGGTGTCTTTTGGAGTGCACGCTCTGAAAGGCATTGCTTTTGCTTCTAGCTAACCGTCCCTATCGTCCCCTATTTGTAGCATCCTGAAGCTAAATAATTGGATTCGGCCTGTAATTACTCAAGGGTTTTTCTTTATTCTTCTGATCATTGATGCAGGAATGCGTCAGTAATTCCAATTAATTAATTTAAATGAATTTTTTCTCAGTTTTGGGGCCTTGATGCAGTTTTGCGTTGCTACTGGTTCTGGTAATGGGTTTTTTCTTGTACTGTGTCCATAGTATATTGTTTCGATGAGTAGGTAGTGGATATGCGTGTAAGACGATTTAATATCGGTATTTTTTATCAGTATTGGAACCGCAGTGAATGATTCTTTTCTCGGCAATATATTCTTTTGGCTTAGTTTGCTCTACCTTAGGATTTAGGTGTCTACTGCAATTGTATCGTTCTGGTCCAGGCAAACATTACGTTAATGTGTAAGTGTCTCATATAGTTTTTACAATTTATCAAATCTAAATAATGCTTAAGCTTTTTGTTGAGTATCAACAGTGCTGTCATCTTAATAAAAAAGTAACCGATAATAGCAACTTTTAAAAAATATATGTACTACTTTAATGGCTATAGTTTGGTGGATATAAAATTAGTAGCTAAATACATAATAGTAGTCAATTCCTATAAGGATATAAATGGACAATGTTATCTCTAACAAACTTTAGATAACAAGCTGTTTTTTAACTGATATGTAATGTATTAACAACCAAACAAATTACCATACCTCACCACAAGCTTGTGCTCCAATAAAAGCCAAAACTAGTAAAAGCATAATAAAAGAATTTCCAACGGTTCTAAAATAAGTTTTATATGTACACAGGAACTTTCATGCAGCTAGTAGCCATAGTTTCGTTTTTATTTCAGGACACTCATCATCTTCACTTTCTTTTTTTGGGCATCTTCGAATTCTGTCTTGATTTAATTCTTTTTTTATATTCATCTTCATTTTCCTCACCTGCATAAAATTCTTGTAAAAATTTTGCAAAATCTAAACCGCCTGTTTAAAGATCCTCATAATTGCCTTCTCCAACAGTTTTGATTACTCATAAAATAATGATTTTATCTGCACTTTTCAAGTATTGCAATTGATGAGTGATTAGTGTACATATTTTGTCATGGAGGTAGTTAATAATACAATCATCAAATAATTGTTTGCCTACTTTAGTATCAACAGCTGATAAGGGAGCGTCCCATAGATAAATATCAGCAACAAATACAACATTCTGTACCTTTTTCTCCCACTATAGTACGATCTTCAGATGCCAACATAGCCATACTCCAGGGTATAAATTTTTAAAACAGTTTTGTATCTATTTTGCTCCTATGGATCACCCAAACAAAATTGTCTTGTACTTGCTGAAAAAAGTCACGACTCTTGAGATGTCTCTTGAGAGATCTTTCCGTTATTTTCATGCTTTAGATAATGTAATCTACGAAGATTAGACACTACAATGAAGGGGTTCTCGTGATTATTACAATAAGTGTCTAATCAGAATATTATTATTATTCTTTACTCGTGACAATTTATGCTATTAAAACTAAAACCAGGTATTAAAGCCCATCACCACTTGTAGTACGTGAAGTACTTATTGAGATAATAAAAACATTCTCAAGTACATTAATTACAAATATTTTTAAACTATTGTAGCACTTGCTATGTAACTGGGTATGCGTGCTTCAAGATGATCCTACACCGACCAGCGTTAAAATACAATGAGTAATGAAGGAGTGAGGTTCTTGTCAAAACCACATTACATTAGACGGTCGCGTTTTGCATTTTGCTGATTTTCTCTAATTTGCTCTTCAAAGTATCTCTAGTGACATTTTCCATTCTTCTCTTTATCTACTAATTTATTCTTTGATAGAAGAAAATATCCATATCAAATCTCTTATGGTGATTTGTAGTTTTGTTAACTTACTATACATTAAAAAATTAATGTGTATTTACATCTTGCATTTTTATAAAAATTCAAAATCTCATCAAAAGTAAAACAACCATGTTTGCATCACAGATTCTGTGACGTCTTATTAAATCCTAAACTGTTTTAGACTGGAAATCGTAGATCGTCTTCTTCTACTATTGCTGCTTTAATAAACTCTACTTTTTTGAACTTATTGTTCAGGAATTCTTAGCAATTATTGGAATTTCTATGATTTTTACTTCTGATTTATCGAGGAAAATTTTTTCATTTTTATGAATTACAAATTTACGTAACTCATAATCACAATGCTAGGACTCTTTCATGTTGAACAGTCATTTTGAGAGTGGTAGGTCAATCCCTGGATAGTTCTGGTTCTGGCAAACGCAGAGTCTTTTCTCGACATGTTAACAGGACATGGACTATGTATCAAGCAACAGCATATACTTTATGTGCTTCACATACAAGCTAGGTTACGTCCTACATTTAAGTTTTGAAATTTTATTGCTGACTTACATCTGGTCTGTTATAGATGCAAAGAGTCTTTGAAGAACATTTTTGTCCTTGTTCTTTGTAAAAGATTATTAGAGTTATGTCAAAGATCCTAAAGAGGTTCTGAGTTCTTAAGTAACAACCTTATGGTACAGAAGACATGCTTCATCTCTTCAGCACTTGCAGTAGGTGCCACTATTGGACTGATGCAAGATCCGTCATTATTTCGCTGGTGGACGATAAAAACGTCTACGACAGAAACTTGCAACGCAAACAGTACATATCTTTCAAAAGAAATTCAAGAAAAATTGTTTTGCTTTCAAAGATAATTTTTCTCAAATTCTGCGTTTTTTTCACTTGACATACTTTTTCTGTTGGAAAGAGGCTTGGAACTTTACAAGTCATCCGTTAAAAAACGACTTGTAAATAAATCGAAACAACACCCGTATCTTTGTTGAACTGAAGAAAAATTGCAACCAAGGGCAGTTTTTTAAATGTCTGAAACCAGATGTGTGAGTTTTTTTTCACCTGTTTATTGTCTGCGCCAACCGTAGCACGAAAATCAGATGCGTCTTCTGTCCTTATTAATGGTCGGAAAAGTAATGTCATTCAAATTCTTGAACACTTCTTAGAAGATAGTTGTAGATAATTGTCTGCAACTTGTTCACTCCTCAAAGATTATTGGATGATTGTCTTGAAACCAGGAATTGAGAAGTCAACAAACTAATTTGAGCCTCAAGAATAGATTTCGTGTGAGTATACCTGTTTCGATTCTTACCACTAATTCTTTTTTACGGCAAACAGCAAAAAGTGCTTGGATTTTCGGTTTTCTTCGACAGTAGTAACAAGTAAAGTAAAAACTTTTAAGATGGTTTTACACTACATTTTCTTCTAGTAGAAAAAGTTGAGGAAGTCATGTTGTGAAGTAGACCTGAGAGGTTTGTTGAGCTAGTTTACGATAAAGAAAATAATTTTACTGCGATGGTCAAGGTGAGGAAAAAATTGTTAGCATCAAAAAACAAGGCTTTGGAATTTCTTCCGTCTTCATCTTCTTCATCAATTTATCAGACTAGACAAATTTAGCGCCAGACTGATGTTGTGGATTGTTTTATTTTGTCTCCTGATGACTGGATATAGATTTCGGCGTCTGCAAAGTTTTACTCTGGTCGGAGTTGCCAAAACATTAGATGTTCGTGTAACAAAATGAGACACTTCATATTTCAAATTTTATACACTCATATTTTCATAATACATCTTGTTCGTCAGTGTTGACATATACAATCCCACTGTTCACTATCTACTTCCACTCCTACCATAAAATGAATTTACAGTTCCAAAACCTTTTTAACGTGATTTTGAAAAGCACTGTGGGTCATTATTTATATTGATATTATAGGCAAGCACGTCTATTTCGTATTTGTATCGCAAGATTCAGTGTTTCTACACGTGCCGTCCCTCTTACTGTTTATTGCCTAAAATACAAAAAGCTGTGAAGTTTCAAAATTCTTGGTTCAAGATAAGAGCCTTGGTTAGTACCAAAAAATAAAACAAGAAGAGCATCTATGGAAATTAATGAGGTTAGAAAATGTATTTGTGTAAGCTGCTAAAAGTTTACACAAGTAATTTAAATTTTTTACGATAATATTTATATTTGTCTTACTAAATAAATAAATAAATGTAATTTTAATTATATACTTACTTTATTTATTGCTTTGTTGACTTTGTACGAATTACATATACCTTAATATTCCAGCTATTTGTACCATGTGTAGTATTTTTGCTATAGGCGGCTGCGTAGTAGAGGTATCTGCGTTATCTTTGTTGTGCGCACATTATAAAGTGCATTATTTCAAAGTTTTCCAAATTTAGTATGTTTAATGATATGCTCTTTCACATCTGTTGTGTGTACTTGTCGATGTATTGATAATAATTGCCAAATTGGCATCAGTCATTTTTTTCCAAGGAAGAATAGTTTCTTTTTATCTATTTGAAAGCTAAAAATATTCAGTAATGTCAATCTGCCTGCCATTTTATTAAAATTTCAGTTTGTGTTACTTAGGAAATCAAAGTTCATTTTATAGGAATTAGGCCGTTATTGATTATTATTGTCTGTTTGTATCTCATGCTAAAATTTAATTAATAATTATTTTTGATGGCCGTTTTAACTAAAAACTAACAGTAAACGAAATAATATCTTCAGCTTCTTTGGGAAAAACCCCAAGGCAGGTATTTGTTTAGGGTTTGTCTGCAGGCAGTAAGTTTAGTGCAAATCATTTAGACAATGCTATTGTCGTCCAAAGTCAATTTGTGGAAGGGGAAGGATTGCAAATTATCTGTTTAGTTTTAGGAATTTGTATAGCATAGAAAATCTGCAGATTGGTTCAGTTTACGGAAGATCTTGACAATAGTCAGTGCGTTCACCATGGCAGAAGCTAAAAACGTTGACTTGGTAAGTGTTCT
>VTPC01090169.1:0-20814 GCA_011009095.1 Ignelater luminosus
TGTATATACGTGAAACATACAGATATTCACGGACAGCACTTTTCACGACTACTTGGTGCAAAATGGCCAGTAGCACCTGTTAAACAAATAACCCTTCCGAGATTAGAACTTTGCGGAGCTTTGTTATTGGCTCAATTATTTCACAAGATTATTCAATCATTAAATCATTTAGTGATTAGCGACACATTTTTGTGGACCGATTCAAAATTAGTACTAACTTGGTTAAACGGAGTCCCAACTCAATGGAAAACACTTATTGGTAATAGAGTATCTCAAATTCAACAATTAACATGCATTAAAAACTGGCATCACATTAAAGGCGCAGAAAATCCTGCCGATGTAATATCGCGTGGTTTACTACCACAACAATTACAACAATCAAATGTATGGTGGCACGGGCCACATTGGTTGTGTGGTGATAAAATTAATTACCCACTGGGTGAATTTGAATCAGACAACTCGATATCTATCGAAAATCTAGAATAAAAATCAGTCACTTCTTTAGTTAGTTTAAATGACAATACTTCTTTAGAGTTTATAAACAGCACGTTTTGTAAATTTTCATCCTATGATAAATTAACAAGAATAGTAGGACGGTGTTTACGATACATAAATAAATTAAAAAATCGTACGAAAACTAATAATACACTCCCCGAGGAACTGAAATTGCTAAGATCAAAAAATAAGGAGACAATTAAAACACAATTTCTAAATTTAGGCGAATTAAGAACTGCGCAAATTATTATAATTAAATTAGTACAAGCGCAAGGATTTTCTTCCGATTTACATGAACTTAAAATGAAGGGACAGGTAAAGAAAAATAGTCGTTTACTATCGTTAGCTCCGTTTCTAGACAGTAATAACATTTTAAGAGTAGGAGGACGGCTTAAAAACTCAATAATGTCATTTGAAAGGAAGTTTCCTATATTATTACCACCTAATCATTACGTCACAAATCTGATCATAAGGAAACTGCATGAGCAATCACTTCATGCGGGACCACAAGGTACTTTAGCCACAGTACGACATAAATTTTGGCCAATTTCTGCTAAATCATTAATTAGGAAAATTGTACACAATTGTGTGGTATGTTTCAAGGCTAATCCACGTAGTACAGAGTAATTGATGGGTGACCTACCTGCAAATAGAATAAATGTAGCGCACAGACCTTTCATTAATGCAGGTGTCGACTATGCAGGACCTATTAATATAAAAGATTTCGGACGTAGCAAAAAGGTTATAAAAGTTTATATAGCCTTGTTTATTTGCTTCAGTACTAAAGCGGTACATTTAGAGCTGGTCACCAGATTAGATATAGAATCTTTTCTGGGAGCACTAAAGCGTTACATAGCACGCAGAGGCAACATACTGAACATATATTCAGACAATGCAACCAACTTTACAGGTGCTGATAGGGAATTAAAGGCAATCATTAAAACAATTACGGAGGAAAATTCAGTTTTAGCAAGTGAGCTGAGTAAATATAACATCACTTGGCATTTTATCCCTCCTAGATCACCACATATGGGTGGCATTTGGGAAGCAGGAATTAAATCTGTCAAACACCATTTAAAACGAATTTTCGGTAAAGCTACTTTAAATTATGAGCAACTACACACTCTTTTGACTCAAATAGGGGCTATACTAAATTCAAGGCCTATTTCCCCATCCAGTCCTGATCCTAACGACCTGCAACCATTAACCCCTGGTCACTTTCTTATTGGAGATGCAATGAACGCTCCTGTGGAACCCAATCTCCAACACATTACATTAAACCGTCTGTCCAAATGGCAGCATGTTTCGTTGCTACGCCAACATTTTTGGAAGAGATGGTCAGAAGAATATCTGCACACTCTCCAGCAACGAAATAAATGGACAGGACAAAATCGGTGCCCCAGGGTCGGGGATCTGGCACTGCTGAAGATCAAATAGTGAGAGTGGTGTCGATAAAAACTGTAAGTGGTGTGAAAAAACGGGCAATAACCAAATTATGTTTTTTACTGAGTTTTAATTTTAATTTCTTTATTATACATAATTATATCAATTTGTTTTGTTTTACCATTGTTTATTATGTTTTATGTATAGCAATTTTGTTATTTTGTTTATCTGTAACATATCATTAATTACATTGAAGACTCATAGCCCTTCAATAGGGGGCGGAATGTTCAGCTGCGCTCGCCTTATCGAGCGTCATGCTCGAACGTTGGTGAGGTAGCAACCCTTGAGGACAGGCGACAGGAGAAAAGTCTCGATACAGAACACCACGAGACACAGTCGCGGGCCAGAACACGAGGCCAGATCATTATCAATAAACAATCATTAAAGCTTACAGTGAGTTTTATTATCAGCTTGAGTTAAAAGCAACTCAAGACACAACACCTACTGAATAACCAATCTTAAGAGATGAAAAACGTAGTACAGTGCCACAATAATTTATTTTGTTACTTTACTATTTACATAATGTATACCTTAAATGGAATGAACTATTTTCATGTGAGTCTTCAAATACCATCCTTGGCGAAATGTTTTCAAACATATCTCACACTGAAAATGTTTGTCGGTTACACATTCATATTTATAATGACGAACGAATCCTCTTTTGTATTTATATTTCTTTCCACAACGTCCACAGGTATATTTTTCCTCTACACGATAAAAATTATATCTCTTGTACAGTTCATTACTGAGATCTAAAACAGAAAGAAATAGTTAGCTAAGTCTAGTCTTAAGTGTAATTAACATCGACTACAATAAAGTAGAAAAGAGAGATTTAACTGCTGCTTTTATTAACAAGAAGTTATTGTAAAGCCATTTTATTTCTCTTTTATGATTTACAAGTGTCCATAAATATTACACAATAAATAATTTTTCAACTTAAAACTCTATTTATCCTTAATACTCGCACTTACGGATAGATCAAAACGTAAAATATTCAGAACTCTGATAAACATTATACAGGGTGTTCCATTTAATAGTCTCTATGCAATTATTTGAGAAATATTAAAGCTATCAATCTATTAATTCATGTCAATTAATACTCCGTCTGATAGTCAGGATGTTTAGAACGTAGATGTTGACGAACGTACGTACGCTGTGTGTATGCTTTACTACAAACTGGGCAAGGAAAGTGAGCAATTCCGTCGCATTCATATTTTACATGTCGACAAAGGTTTGGTTGGTATTTATACGACTTGGAACATTTCGAACACTTATACGGTTTATCGTGAATTTGCATTTTGAAGGTTGTCAGGGGTCGAATTTTCAAACCTTCTAAAACAAAAACTGTGAATCAAAAAACATAAAAGTTGGCAAAAAACACAATTTGTGATACAAATCAACTTAGATTTTAAGTAATAAATTCAGGTAAGCGATCAATATTACATTTATTAAGCAATCTTTTACAGCAATTACATTTGAATTTAGGAAAATCTACACTCTCGTTTAGGATATGCCGTTTTACATCCTTCTTATGTTTGTATAAGAGGCCACATTTGCAACAAGCGAATCCACCAGTGCTGTCCATACAGAGGTCTTGTTTGTGTAGTTTATTTTCATCTTAAATTATCAATATTATAATTAAAAAGTTTTTTTAATGACAATAACAGAGGAACAGCTAAGGTAAGTTACTCTCTTCTTTAAAATGTGAAATTCTCTTCAAAAGCTGTCACAAGTTTAACTTGCTACCTTCCAGACGTATCACAAAGACTGCAGACTTGAAACTGTACGAAAAGCGGATTAAACGTCCGGATGCAAGAAACTCAAAACAAAATAGTAAAACAAAGCACATTGTAACTTTAGAAAGAGCAACAGCTCCTTTCAAAAATTATTTCCAACTAGAAAATACATCAAAGTTGTTCTGAACTTACAGTGAGAATTTATATATATATATATATATATATATCAAATAAAGGATAAAAATTCAATAAGATGCCATATATCGTCTTCCCACAAATAAAATTCGTGCAAGCATTGACTAACATACCTCCAGACGATCGTTTCGTCCTTGTTTGGACTCATCAGTGGAGGATAATAAAGTCAATGCTTGCCCGATTCATGCTGGTTATACACGGTGTCCCTAAATTGCATTAAAAGCTTCAGGTAGCCGCCTTCCTTAATCAATTGTGATGAGAAAACTTCAAACGCGAACTCTTTAACGCAGTTAGTTTCTTCACACGAGCCAAAAAAGAAACATAAGCTTGGCAACGCTGCTTAGTGCCTGAAAGCGGCTTAACCTTTACAGCTAAAGGTGGCGACGAATCAAACATCTGATAGCAATAAAAAAATTAAATCAGGCTAGCTATTGAAATAATTTAAATCTAAAGCAATCTAAAGTAAACTCGTGTAAAAAATCACATTTATGAAAAAAAACTACATTTTTAAAAATTAATTATTTATTTGCAGTTGAAATCAGTGGTACCTGTACGTTTTGTAACTTAAATAATGGCACGTGCTTTAAACGTCTTCTTCTAAATCGGGATTTCTGACTGCTCGCGGCCTACCTCTATTTAAATTATGAACTGGCATAATATTTCCAGATTTTCTAAGCCTTTGGTGTGCATTTCGAATAACGTTATGACTTGGATGGCGTCTATTTGAAAAGCGTTCTGCCTAAAGTCTGGCAGCTTCCTTGTAATTTCCATTACATTGCCCAAGAAACAGAATCATGTCGGTATACTCATGTATTGCATACTCCATGACAAAACTAAACTATAAATGTGTTAACTTTTTCATCGTCGTACAAGAAAACTAAGCGACTAGGAAAAATTCTGGTTGCAGATTTGAGTTCAGGCCTCATAAAAAAAGACGTCTACCTGAAGCTTTTAATGCAATTTAGGAACACCCTATATATTAAATTGTTTTCAGGCTATTTATTTAGTATATAACCAGCATGAAGCGGGCAAACATTGACTTTCACTATCTTCCACTGATGAGTTCAAACAAGGATGAAACGATCGTCTGAAGGTATGTTAGTCAATGCTTGCAATATATGGCATCTTATTGGATGTTTATCCTTTATTTGATGGCTACTTTCAAGTTGAAGCTTAGATTCTCCGTGCTTTTCTATAGCTAATAACGCCAAGGTGGCGTTACAAGCTTACCTTAATTGCTATCACTCCTATCTATTTATTTCTGAAATGGGAAAACTTATCATACAACAAGTAAAATAAGCGTTTCAGACACCCAAGATCTGTTATGTCGGTGCTGATGTCCACGAATGTACTGCGCGCTGCTCTCTAAATATTGCAAGTTATACAGTAAGATTCTGCCAGGTAATCAACAAACTTCAAATAAACTTGAATAAGCATTTTATTTACAAAAAGTTTCCGAGGAACAAATACATAAAATATTCTTATCAAAAAGCGACAACAACAAAAAAGAAGCTCCAACTCAACGGCTTGCATGAAAGATTGCAAAACATGGACTCAAGCAGAGTCCAGGCCCACCGGGGCATTGAGAACAATAATAACCAGAATCTTTCCTTTTTTTGTTATTATTCCAGCAAACATGACATCTTCTTCTTTTTACCTTTCCGTTTTTTCCTCTACAGCATAATTCTGGTAAATGATACATTTTTAATTCGGGGTCTGATGGTGATTGTTCAAACAGTTTCTCAACTGAAACACAAAATAAAACAATAATATAAATTTTTATTTATTCACCAAGTGACCCTAAATGACTGTATTTATTTACAGTTAAACGAATAATACAATACAGGAACTACATGGAAAAACACCAACACCTGCCCATTTTAAAGCCTGAATCACTATTAGCATGTGTCTCACCTCACTTCCTTTTGATTTAACGGCTTCTTCTGTGCTTGTCACTGAAAACTGAAAATAAGTCCAACACACCCAGCGAGAAAACAACGTCTTTCAAGCGTTCATTGTTCTAGAGACGGTAGTGAAACAGTTTAGCCAATTGTTGAATAAAATCAGTATCATCTCATACCTTCCAGAGATGTTTTCATAAAACAAGCCTAGAGATCTTAAAATAATATAACAAGCTTTTGTTTTGTTTGTTTGAAGCACTAGATTCGAAAGAATACTCAGTCTAACAACGTGCTTATTGTATGAGTGTTTCACTTTCAAGATTAACTGCATAGCTGCGTTGTTTATTCAAATAAAAAAGTAGGCTTCTTGACATTTTGAGTTGCCACGTCCTTGATATTAATTTGCTAGTAAAACTACTTAGGATAATAACTCGCTCTTTATTTAACTCACGTACACATTTCTAATAATAATGAAACAATATGAACAACTGAATATCATTATTTACAATAAAGGTAAATGTTAGAAAGGACACTAACATTAATCTAAGTTCATCCACCATGCTTTGCACGCACATGCAAAGTTAACTCATAATTTCGCTTTGCTCGATAATCGCAATAAGTGCAGGAGAATTGAGGAGGTACACCACACTCAAACTTCAAATGACGTTTCAGAATATGCTTGTTTTTATAGTGTCGATGGCATCTGTTGCACTGGAATCTTACTGGCACTCGGGTCGTGTATAAGAACTGCCTTATGCGTTTCTCGGCGTCATCTAAAACAGAAATGATATTAAGGAGTTTGAGATATTGATTATCCTCAGACTTTTGTAGTTTAGTGAGTAATAATAAACAGTAATCACAAATCTGACCTCTAAAAGTGACAAAATAACAATAACATCTGCGTTGTGAATTATTACAGTTTTGCTTTCATACTGTTAACATACAATTTTTGTTTGAAGTGTAACCCTTGTTTATTTGTAATTAAATATCAACAAATATGAGAATCAATCACTCTTTTCTTGTATTGTTATGTTTTTGCCACACTAGACAACTTTAGCGACGCACATTGTTGATAGACTCTTAAAATGCACTTAAAAATTCTACATGGGTCTTTCTGTAATTTCGATTTTTCGTACGACACACAATTAGGTATGACGTCCGAAATCAGTAAATCTGCTGAAGAGGTAAAAATAAAATTCGAAGTTCATTAAAACAAGTTGTGTGCGCGTTGCGGAAATAAATATTAAAAATGTAAACATAAATAAGATATTAAAGTCTAGTTATATTTTGTGTAAAGTCCCTATATAGGTTGGCGTGTCAGTCTGCCTAATAAGAAACAATTATTACATATTAAAATTAAATTAGGTATACAAAAGGAAAATAAAACGTTTTGCAACGCTTGAATTTTTTGGTTTATTAGAGTTTAATCCAGTGTATAGAATCTAAGAATTACACAAGTCTTATGGAACACTTTTATTGTAAAAGCATCGTTACGTGTAGCCGGTACATAAAAATGTCATTACGGCACATCAGTAAAAAATGACCAACAGTAATAAAATTAAAACAAACAGCATATAATTTATTATCACTAATCGCAAGTAGGTTAAATTTCTTCTAATCCAATTTAATTATAGTTTCTACTTTGGCTTTCCTTTGTCTCTTTGGCATGTTTCAGCAAATGTCTTTGCAAATGATGCTTGTAGTGAAACGAATAGTTACAGAATTCGCAGGAAAAGGATCTCGATTTTCCGCAAGCATACCGCATGTGACCAGCCAATGATGACTTGAGTTTGTATTGATTTCCACAATTCTTACATATGTACACAGCAGCGTTTGACAGCGGATTACCTTAAAAATAGTATACATTAAGACAAGTAAGAAATATTTAATTTACAAGTCTGCAAAGCTTTCGAATGCAGTTTCGATATTAACGATCTAAAACAGTAAATAAATAAATTAAAATCGTTCTTAGACATGTGTCATTGTACGTATAAATCGCTCACGTCTTGTTCTTCTCGTTGTAGAATGCCCAAAAATTTGTAAATACCAAAGTTGTCTTTGCTCACCTGGAAATGCCGTATGCTTACTGTAAGAAGACCATAAAAAACCAAAGCAACTTAATTTCAGTTAATTTATTACAACAGTTCGACATAAACACTGCTGATACAATGTATATAAATATTACCCCACGATCCCTAAACAGTGCTTATATAATACATAATATATTGCAAGATTAAACATACACACCAAACTATTATTGCATAAAATATAATAATATAAATATAAATATAATCCAATAATTATAAACTTAACAAAAAATAAAATTTATTATTCTATTCCTATTTTTGATTATATATTTGTAAGTGCTCTACTTGGACGGCAAAATGCTTTGATTTAAGGCACATTTGGCAGTCATACTCCTAGCTATGTACTATTTCTGTTATAAACCTATCATATTTATTGCGATAATAACATAAACCAAGTTAAAAAAAAAAGTTAAAATTTTATAGACATTTCAATCAGAAGTAGTATAGTAAAGAGCCAACTAGAAAAGTAAGAACTATACATATGCGTAACAACTATTTAAACAGAATCAAGGTTTTGCATATTTCCAATTAGCAAAATTATTACAATTAATTGTACTTGTTACACATTTTTTATCGCTTCGACTCGTGCCAACCTTTAATTAGCTTGAAACGAATAATGCGAGATCACTTAAGATAAATCGAGACACATTGGCTTCAGCTTAAGTCACTCTTTCACTAGAAGGCGGAAAATGATGCTTTCTCACGTGTACACCTAAATTACCCTTCTGTTTAGCACGATATGGACAAATAGGACAACGATATTTGGGTTCTTTTCCGCCACATTCGACCTGTTCGTGTCTGCGCATTGTGGATTTCCAACGATAGCGCTTCCCGCAATGACGACAAGCAAATTGAGAATCGCTGCTGTATCCCGGACGTGTGACTTGTGCGCCTAGTTTTTTAAATTTCCTCATAGAGTTACCTCCGTTGCGTGGTCGTACGGTGGACGACTGTGGCGATTTTTGCAAAAGGGAAAGTAAAACTTCGTTTCCTTCTTCTGGGGGTACGACTGAATCCAAAACCAAAAATTCTGAAATTAAAATAAAAGAAAAACTGAATGGTAAAATAACAAAAAGTAAAACACAACTATCAAAACTAAATATAAAATGATATGTACAAAAAAAAACCTTAACGAAACAAAAATTAATAAAAATAACAAAACCATGAGTTTTTGTTAATTCTTTTATCATTCAAGGCAAACGCGAGGCTTTTTCATTCTTTGTTCACTATCTTTAGCTTAGCTGTAACCCACTGCTCTAGCACTTTGGAGAACGGAGCTCGAATTCCCGAATTCCCGAATTCCGAGTTCACGCTAAAGTTTTCCGTTGGTTTTCTTTAACAATCCAGGTAAATATTGAAGCTTTAAGTTACCTCTTTTCTCATCTTTACTTTCCCATTATGATTTATATTTTGACGTTTAATGTTTTTTCATTTTTTTAAAGTAAACAGTTTATCTGTTTTACACAACGCTAAACGCTAACAGTCTTTCTCCATTTCACGGGAAGTGACGCTACCGCAATTACGATAATCGTTACAAAAAGGTATAATCGTACTAAAATCTCGATCCACTCAACAACCCTCGATTCTGTAAAATAAGCCAATCTTAATTCCTTGTCCAACGAACATGTTACGACCTGTATTTTACTGAGCAAGTAAATTGAATTGAATATTAAAAAGCACCTATCAAATTTTGTCTTACACGAACTAATTATTTGGTACGTGCATATAACACCTAAATACATTTCGAAGATGGTCTTTCGAAATTACTTTTTATTTTCCCTCTTATTCACAAACCTGGAATCTTGTCGGCCAGATGTCTAAAATAACTGTAAGTGTTCAAATCTTCTTTAGAAATAACACCTTCATAATTATAAAACATTCTTTATTAATTAAAATATTTACTTATGTTCTGTGTAGGGTACATAAAAACTACCTTAAGGGAATGTACAATCTTACAGTAAAGAAATCTCCCAAATATAAATCCTCCCTTTAGAAAAATTAAAAATTTCTAAATGCTTTTATTGTTCAAACCGCGTCGTTACCTTACCGTAAGGCTGTACCATATAAACAACTTTTATCTAATAAAGAAGTTGTATTGCAGAGATACTTGTAATCATCACAAAAAAATCTCAATTGAGTATCTAAGAGTAAAAGCTGATTATTCTTTTAATATAAATATTTCTTGATTGGGATGTTGAAAACGTATGTGCTTCAATAAGTTACATTTTAAATTTGCTCTTTGTCCACAATAACCGCAAGCGTATTGCTTCTGTTTCCCTTCGCATTCATATTTCATATGTCTAGACAGAGAACTTTTAATTTGGTATTGACGGTTGCACTTTTCGCAGGTGAACTTATTGTCCGTTGTATCTCCTAAAAAAGAATACAATTAATACATGTTGATTGCCACTGGTTGATACAAAGGTGTAATATCTAGATGTAGCTCTCTAGCTCACTAAAAAACCCTTCTAATAATAACCTGCTCGTTTTCATCAAGAGAATTTAAAGAAACGCGCACTTCGTCGCGATTCGAAATCGATATCTCTTAGTTTCTAGTCCTTGCATTAAACAAGTTAGCGGTTTTTGCCGATGCACGTTTAAAGTACTTATTCTATGATCTTAACGCTGAAGCTTTGAAACAGATTTTCTTTGCCACTCGAAAATTTATAAGCTTTATAGGTATAATTAATATTTGCAAAATTACGAAAACAAAATTTTCAAAAATCTGAAAAATCAGAAGAATAATATGTTATTTTGCAATAATTATTCTGGTAACAGTGCATCTCCATTAAGAAAGGTTCTTCTTAAAATAAATTCTTAACCATTCATTAATTTTTAATGTTATTATAATTATCATTACAATTTAATTATTACAATTATTTTATAAACGGAGATGCCTGTAAATACTATACCTAAGGTGAATTCTGTAGCCTCATAGAATAAAAGGTACACAACTCACATCTTCGATTTTCATTCAAACCAGTTTACAAAGCACTAGTCTTATCAAGATGCAGCCTTGAATGCATCTTCAAATGGTACCTCCTCTTAAATCTGCGTTTGCAAACACCACATTCGAATCTTGGATCTACACCACATTCGTATTTATTATGCCAAAATAAATGGGCCTTGTGCTTGTACGTAGATCTACATTTATAGCAACAAAAGCGTCCGTTTTCATCTATTTTGTATGGGAAACTTTGATGAAGACCTAAAATAAAAAGATTGTTAAAAATTAACACATTAAAAAGAGTATTAAGATTATCAATGGCACAAATACTCTAGAAATCAAAACCCAAAATGATTTAGAAAGGAAATTTTATTTGAGAACTTTATCAGTGTATGAATTTACTTCTCGAGGAGCTCCCAGCATTTGAAATGAAATTAAGACTTTACGGCAAGTATGGAAGTTACAAAATACAAAAAAAAAGGTTTGACATAATGCCGCCCGCCTTGAAATCTCTGATTTCAAAAACAACTAATACATGTAAATATGGGATTATACAAATGAACATGAATAAACAGTATACATATATTGACAACAATAAAGGATACCTTAGTGTACATTCAACAGAATTATGAAGGTTAAGTTGAAACAAAACAAAACAAAAATTTTGCTATCTAATGAGCACTTAAATACTAACTTCCTCCATGGTTCGTTTAACGTCACCATTCGCGCACTTCACTGTCACCAATGTACTTACACCATCCGTACCTGGGTGAAGTTGTGCTATTCGTCCCAACCTCCATTGCGCAGAAGGAAGATTATCTTCCTCGATCAATATCAACATCCCTAGCAGGAGCGGAGTAGTATCAACTTTCCATTTCGTCCACTGCTGATGTAGGTTTATATATTCGTTTGACCATTTTCCCACTATTGGCAAGTCAGCTGTTGTAGCATTTGAGACCGAGACGATCGAGAAATACGAGGAAGTAGGTCTCTAACGTCTGGGTGTGGCATATTGACGAAGGATCGCCCGATCAAGAAATGGGCAGGTGCAAGTGGTTCTAAATCATTGGGGTCGAAACTCATAGGAAAAAGTGGTCGTGAATTGAGGATAGACTCGATTTGAATAAGCACTGTGCTGAACTCATAAGTAAGAGGCGCTTCGTTTCAAATTCTTTTCAAATGATATTTTACACTTTTGATTGCAGCTTCCCAAAGACCGCCAAAATTGTGAGCGCGTGGTGAAATGAAGTTCCACTTAATACCAACTTCGGTCATTGAATTTTGAATTTTGTCAGCGTTGGAGGATAAAATTGCCCGAGTTTCGCAAATTCGATAAAATTTGTGCGGTTGTGCTAATAAAAATGTTTCAGTTGATAAATCGGAAACTCGTTCAATATGTGTTACCTTTGTGGCGAAGCAAATTAACAAGCATATGTAACGTTTAGACGTTTTACTTCCTCTACCCTTTCGACCCTTTATTGAATAAGGACCCGCATAGTCAATTCCAGTTGAGTGGAATGGATGCATAGATAATGTTCTTCCAACGGGTAGATGATCCACGAATTGGGAGATTTTGTGCAATTTCTATCTTTTTTGCTTAATGTTTTTCCTGCGATAGGCCAGAAACGCTCTCGTATGCTACTAAGCAACAATTTCGGCCCGGCGGCGGCGCGGCGTGTAAAAGTGTTTCATGCTCGTTTTTAAATATTAACTCGGTTAAATAATGTTTCTTCGGTAAAAGGATTGGGTGCTTTTTATCGTAATTGTTACCTACAGCCGACTCTCATTATTGTCTTAGAGACTAAGAACGGTGTCAAACCTAAAAAATTACTCTTTTGATGAATGGCTTGATTAGTTGTTCAACTTTGATATTCGTGTGGAAAACAATTTCTTTGAACTACTAATATTAAACTAAGAAATGCGTCTGATAGTTCAGAAATAATTGATGACCCGTAGATACGAGTCTCCTTCGGTGTTACCCAGTTATGCTTAAACCGTCGACAATATGCCGTTATTCCCTTTAATTTGGTCAACGAGGAATAACGTTGTATTAACAATGAATCCTCTTGATTATTAATAGCGTGAAACGCTCGACTTACAACCCGCGTTTCCGTCGGACTTTCTATTAGAGTTGTGTTTGCCTGAATGGGAACACTTTCTGTTGGCTCTGCTAGCCAATGTGGCCCTTGCCACCATAACTTTCAATGGGCTTATCGTTCAGGTTATAAACCCCATGAAATTAAATCGCCTGCATTATCGGCTAATTTGACATAAAACCAATCGTTTGGATCCCTTTTTTTCCTCCGTTTTCATTTGTTGACTTTAAGTAAAAACATGACCCATAAGCCTTTTTTGATGAATCCGAAAACGCGTGCAATTCAACATTCAAGTGGTTTTGAATTAAAGCATGCCTTAGGATGGAAACTTCATTAATCCTTATAAAGTATCCATTTTTGATGGATGCCCATTAAAATCGATTCATCCCAACTTAATTTTAACTGCCAAAGTTCTTGAATTACGAGTTTAGCGATCACGATGACTCGAGCGAGCAGGCCTAAAGGGTCGTATAATTGCATAGTGATAGCAAGTATAGTTCTTTTGGTGACGTGTGGCTGTTTTATGAGCTTCTGAACAGAGTAGGAAAAATTATCCCGTGAAGGATCCCAACAAATGCCTAATAGTTTATGCTCTTTGTTCGAAAGACTAAGTGAATCCTGATTAGATCAGTGTTGATCACCGAGTTCGCGAATATTACTATAAAATTTACGTAATTGAAAACCGATTTAGATCGCCGTTAACTGTTCTAGCTGATCAGAACCTGTAATTACGTCGTCTACGTAAAAGTCCTCTTTAATGATTGGGATTCCAATGGGTAATAGTCTTGATTGTGTAATGCAATTTGGATTAAGCATCGAATTGCAAGATATGGGGCCGATGTAGTACCGTAGGTAACTGTGTTTAGTTCGTAAGTAGAGATTTCATCGTTGGTGGTTTCGCGCCACGAATGCGTTGATATCTTCTATGTTCGGAATGCACTCAAACCTTCGTTACATCTCTTCTGCATTGGCTACATACGTACTGGTGCAATCTGAATCTAGCGATAATCGAGAAAATATCATTTTGTAAAGTAGGTCCGGTAACTTGTGCCTCGTTTATGGCTAACTCTGTTTTTAATTTACACGACCCATCAAACACCACTCGTAATCTGATTGTTTCGCTCGATTTTCTAATTATCGCGTTATCATTATTGTTTTCAATCTTCGACATATTCAAACCGCCTCTCTAAATTTTTGAGTCTAGCAAGTGCAGTGTCATACCTAGTTCGTTATGGACCGATGGTTTGAATGGAATCTTAACAATAAATTTACCTGTTTCATCGCGTGAGATAAATAGACTTTACACATTTCTTCGTCATTAATTAAAATGTGATCATTTGACGTGAATTTATCGACTTGCCGAAACCTTTCTAGTTTGTGGTCTAGCTCATTTAGTAAAAGGAGGAAAACGCGTGTATGATCATTGATGAATCTTTGATTTACTAATTCCCCAGATATCAACCACCCTAAGTTAGATTTTTGTAATATCTATTGGTTTACTTTAACTTGTCCAACTGACAACAAAGACCAAAATATACTTGCACCTAACAGTACGTCGATTGGACGCGATTCGTTAAATCTAGGATCAGTGAGTTTAATGTTTGGCGGAATTTCAATTGCATTTCGATTAAATGTATGTATTGGCAATGCCGAAGAGATCTGTGGCACAACTAGGCATGGTATTGTAACTTTGTAGTTATTGCAACATGAATAAAAAGTTAACATTTCTTTGTGCGATATATTAACCGTTCCTTGTCTAATGCCTATTACGTCCATAGCTATTGGAGTTTTTTCTAGTTCTAATTTATCACATAAAACTTCTAAAACGAAATCCGACTGGGACGCGCTATCTAATAATACCCTGATTTGATGTGAATTATGTTCGATGTCATCAACCTTTACCATCGCTGTGGATACAAGTTGATCGTAAATTGCAACTTGATAAAAAATGTCCTCCCCTTAAACAATTGAGACAGACTTTTAATTCTCGCGCCCTTTTATTTCGCGATTGTGCGTCTAATTTTAAGAACGATTCGCAGTTTTGAATAACGTGTTGTTGCTTGCAATTTAAACACAAATCTCACTACTTGCTAATACTTTTTTAAACAATGTGATTTGAGATTTTATGCTACCGCGTTTTACATGTAATACTTTTAATTGTTCTTTTACGTTCGCCATCTTGCAGTTTGTTTAACACAGCGCGTGGTTTTCAGTTAGAAAGGAAAAAATGGAATAAACTTACAGGAATTATATATTGATTTGCTTCTTCGTTTATATAGCATTCGTTGCTCGAAGGACCATCATGTATGAATTTATTTCTCGAGTAGCTCCCAGCATTTGAAACGAAACACATATAGTAGAACTTTACTTAACTTTTAGTGTACATGCGTTAGAAGTGGTGTCTGGTTGCTAACTGATTTAAAAAAACGCTTAGGGTGCAACGCCATCCTCTTCCGGTGCGGCAAGTATGGGAGTTACAAAATGCAAAAAAAGCGGTTTAAGAATCATCATTAGGTGAAAGGTGTTTTAAATTTAAGTGTAATTTCAAAAACCGTTTGTATTTGAATTTGTGATCACAAATATTGCACTGGAACTTAGGTTCGATACCGCATTCGTGTCTAATATGGCTTACAAGATGACATTTGTGTTTGTATGAAGCTTTGTTGCATTTAGTGCAAACATAGCGTCCATTCTCATCTACTCGGTATGAAGAATCTGGAACAAAGATTTTATTTTATTTATTTATTAATAAAAGTAAAAATCTCTAAAATGGATATTGGTATTGTTCGTGTATAATACAAGTTGTTTCACATTAATTTTCTATGATATCAGGACCGCGTGGAACGTACAAAATCAGTAGTTGGTAGAACTCTAAAAAACTTATATTTACGGTAAATCTTACATCAGACACAAGTACACGACGGATTAAGAGGGTATAATATCTAATTAAGTATGTAGACCTACACATTTACTTCAAAGACGTTAATCTACCGAATCATTAAGTGCTTCTTAATCACGTGCTGTTTTAAATTTTCCTTCCTTTTAGTTTTATAATCACACTGAGAGCAAGCAAATTGAGGTTCTTTTCCACATTCGTATCTTTGATGCTGTGCCAATCCTTGACGTCTTTTATACAACCTTTGGCATTTATCACATTGGTATCCTTTGTCAGTTATGGTATAGAGTTCACCTGAAAATGAAAAATCGAAAATAAGTAAAAGCATTTTTGTTGCAAAATGTAAATAAATGCATTGAAATGTAGCGTGAGAATGCAAAACTTTAAATTGTCGCAGCAACAGTAAGCACTTTTTATTTCGACTTTAAGTTCGACGTAATTCTAGCCAAAAATTCACAAATTGGTAGACAGCCTTGAACTTACCTATGTGATCGCTGAAGTGGCTTTCCTAAAACATGGTAAGATCGTCCCTACCCAAACACAATCTTACTAAAAAAGATTTTAAAAAAACACAACTCCTTTATTACAAGTTTAAGTATCGGAAGAACCAATCACAAAAATGAAACTATACGGAATGATCAATATTTAACGCTAAATAACGCCACGTTTCAAGAAAACAAAATTTGTATCGCGTTTTAAATGCTCAAATGTGTTAACCCAAAGCATAAACAACTGCAGCACGGTCACTCACTCGTAACTCCAAGAGCATTAGGTTCCAAAAATAGCATTTTCACACAAACATCCGTGTTAATTTTCTAAAGTCGACAAAAGGTGATTTGGATGCCGTTTATCATGACGGCCTACGCACAAAGAAAGTAACTTAGATGAAAACGCAATAACTCCGCTGTGTCATCTCTAAGCACTCCCTACGCAAGCACGTCAGCTCCGGTAGGGAATCAGACTTTGGTCTAACTGAGTCGCACTAAAGCAAGTGTAAAGCTACGGTTGCTTAGGACAGTGCGCGATGCACAGCAGAAACGCAGGCGCTCGGCGTACAGAGGGCTTTAACACCGAGGTGGTTTCTTAACGTCAGTCCGTACTGTTCTGTCAGTGAGTTGAATTACACAGAATGAGTGATCAGTGTGAATTTCATACCTTTATAAAAGCGTTTTTATTAATCTAAGAGGAGAAAGAAGAAGATATGCTTTTACTGGCTTGCAAAAAGCCAAATAAAAGAGTTGATGAAATGTTTTCTTCTCGGAAAACAGAAGGGGTCTGTAATCTGACCGTGAAACGAAGCCTATTTGGTAATGAACAAAAATTTCGGGAGTATTTTAGACTTTCCACGGACCTCTTTGAGACTGTCTTACATTATGTAAGAGAGGACATTACAAAAAAACCTTACAATAGGCATAGAAGTCCAATTACTCCCGAAGACAATTTGAGCATTACTTTGAGGTAAGTTTTGTTTTCTATATTAATAAATAACGCATACATTTATTTATTATTATTATTATTATATATATATATATATATATATATATAAATAAATTTAAAAATAATATATAACATTTAAAAATACATTTTTTTTACAAAAACTCTCCATTATTACACGATTGAGATGAATACGTATTACATGAAGTGACGCTGGAGCAGCCAGAGAATTGTGCACGGTAAAACAATTGGCGATGTATATGCTTGGTATGGATCTACCAATGGTGAATTAACAGAAGTATGTCCTTCTAACCATGACGCGGACGTTGTTGCATTTAATTTTGAAACGTGTTCGACCTCATACCGAGATACAACGGTCACAGATTTCTTGTTTAGAATGTTGTTTAATTGAAAGCAACTTTCAAAGAAGAGCAGTTCAATCAGCCCGCCCTCTTTTCATTTCATTGATTAGCAATAAATGTTTATCACTTGAATAGCGAGGTCTTTTTGTAGTCCGTTTTGTCAAAATGTCAACGTTATTTGTGGTATCACTACGCGGAATTTACTGCTCATTGAGTATTTTGAGTATTTGGAGTTTGCAATTCCTCTGGCTGCTGCATTTTTTCCCAGTTATCGGCTCCCTCAGTCTCCTTCGTGTCCACTTCTGCAATTACTTCCTGCGTTTCAGGTTCACGAGGTTCTTCTCTTCTGTTGCTGCTACTGATTGTTCTAAAACAACATATTAGGTTTGACACTTTAAAAGCAAATAAAACATCAGTATGTATTTACCTTCTATCTACAAGTGCAGTATTGTTCAGAAAACGCAGGTGTTTAAATTTCTTGGAAAAATTATCTTCCTGGTCATCTTTCTCTAAACCCGTCCCTGTTCCTGTCAAATAATTCCTCTTTTTTCCTAGGTAGTAATCGCGAATGCTCTTCCATCTGCCTTTGCACTTAATGTCTACAATTGAAAACAATTTATTAGATCTTGTATTACAGATACATGGCTTCTGGCGAGTCATTTAGATCACTGGCATTTCAATACCGCATTCACCATAGCTGGATTAGCGTTTGCTTTAGAGAAGTACCACAAAGTATTCGGAATCGTATGCTTCATATCTACATACCAGATCCCAGCGATAAACAAATGAAAGCAAATGTGCAAGATTACTATGATATGTGGAACTATCCAAACTGCTGTGCATCAATCGACGGCAAGCATGTTAGAATACGTTGCCCAGACAATGCGGGATCGCTTTTTTTCAACTACAAGAACTTTCATTTTATAGTACTGTTGGCACTTGCTGATGCAAAATATAGATTTGTTGCAACTGATGCGGGCATATTTCTCAAATCCAATATTCGAAAACAGATAAATAACGGCAACTTCAATATTCCACCTCCAAAAAGTCTGCCTGGTACTTTAGAGCATTCCAATAACTATTACTCCAGATACCGCTGATAATCTAATTGTTTCAGCCTGTATATTATTCAAAAATTCCATATCCCGACAAAAATTCAAACTGTACCCCTGAATTGCCAAATGAAAGCATGATATCATTAGATCCCACATCTAATAGAAGACCATCATTCGAAACTTTCACAGTCAGGGATGCATTTAAAGAATATTTTAATACTGCACATGGATCTGTAGCATAGCAAGAAACCGTTGTGTCGCGAGTAGCTTAATATTTTCTATTTTTATTTTATTACTTTGCTTTTAATGCAGTTGTAAACGTAATAATATATTAATAAAATTTAATAATGTAATAAAATAAAAATACTTGCCTGTTTTTTCCATTCTTTCGGAAATCACCTTCCATATATTATTTTTCACAATAGCGTCCTTGCAACTTTGACTTTTCGCTTGATAGCTGCCGCACTAGATCAATTAGGCGTTCATCTTCCTCCGGAGAAAATTTTGGATTCACAATTAATGGCAATAATTGAAATTTGCTTACAAAAAACACTGAGAGTTCAGCTAAGCGCCTGCGTCCAAATCGAATCCAAGTAGATTTCAACGCACACAGTTGACGTGCAAAACCATAATTCATCGACGCGCGCGGTTAAATAGATGTTAAGAAACCACCCCCAATTATCACAGTACTTTAAATTCCAGCGCATGCACCCAGTGCTCGACTTACTGTGAGTTGTGTGACTCGCTCACAACGAAGGACTTGCTACTAACTGAAATCGCCATTGTCTGAATTTCCATATCAGAGATTCACGAAAATTCAGCAAAAACTCCGTGGAGATTAGCATGGTCTTAGGCTTTCTAGTCCTTTTTCCTATTTAAATGATGTTTACCATTACGGTTGTATAAATTTTATCTAATGATGGATAAGCTGCTAGTAGAGCTATTTGTTACACCTAGTTGTGTATACAAGCGTTTTTGTTTATTGCTTCCACTCCTTACTCATGTCCAAACCTTCCAACTAGAGCTTACCTTGGTAAGCCTACCACTGCTATTATAACAGACTGAAATGCTCGTTACAACTAAATACATTTTGCATTATGATTTACGATAAAACAGATCTGAAATGAATTGAGACGAAGATATGCCTGGTGACCCAGTTGGCAGAGCATCAACACGGAGATTAAATATTAAATCTAGAAATTCTCGAATGATAAAATTCTCTCATTCTATGTATATATAAAGATAACAATCGTTTCCTTTTGTAAACCAGCACTATTGTATTATCTTACTTGTGTTATAAGTACTCCTAGGGCAGCTTGCGAGAATTAAATCCTAAAAAAATTAATTTAATTCACAAATGCTCGGAAATGCACTAGGTTTTGAAAATTCCTAAATTTCCTGAAAGTGGTGGCATCTAGCGTATAAACGTCAAAGTGGAATTTATCCATATTTACGATAATTTAAAAACGGCTGTAGACCGTAAATGATCTTCTGTTTAATTAAGTGACTTTATCCAATGCGTTGTCTGTCATTCACTTGTCAGTTTCTTTCTTTCTAAAGACATTACTAGGAAAAAGTTAATAAAAACAAAGCTGAAGGAATGATTATTAGATTTATTGAGTAAGTAAAAAATTGAAAATATAACGAAGATTAATATACAGGCTTTATAGACTTAAACTTCCTTCTGAACTCTTCTGTTTGGTTGGGATGATGTATAGAGACGTGTGCGTGTAAATTATACTTCTTCTTGACTTTATAAGGGCAAAACGGACAAGAATATGTAGCTACTTTTCTGTTTACATTTTCTTTGTGCATTTTCGTAGTATTTGAGGGAGTATAACTCTGATTGTATTCGGGCCATTCTAGATTATTCACATCGATCCAGTTAATCCCATACGAAACATCGGAGAAATCTAAAAATTTACTAAATTAAAAAATATCCTAATTATTACATATTAGTATAATTAGTTCTTATATGTAAGATCTGAATTAAATGACTCATTGTTACCTTCTGCTTCGATGTTTCTAGGCTTAATCGTTCTTTCATAAGATAGATTGTTACCCGAATTACAATATACATACCAACGAGGCTTTTTGTTTTAATAATCTTTATTTACTCGCCTTACACAGCTTGCAATACACACAATTAAACAAAGAGATTTAATGT
>VTPC01090169.1:27854-64130 GCA_011009095.1 Ignelater luminosus
GTCAGATGATGTTTGTGCTTGTAAGATCGTCCACACTGGTTACAGATAAATTTCATTGCTGGTATTAAATTCGTATTCAAATGTTTAAAATGTTTGATACCAAAATTAGATGCACCTGCAATAAAAATAATGTTATCATTTTTTATCTTCAATTACGTCTTTCTTATTATATTCAAGAACGTACAAAACCAAAAACGAAGACAAGTCTGGCAGCACGAAATGGTCTGTGGAACGCCTTGACCGGTTTCGATAAAATTTCGTACGGATGGATTTTCCAACCATGCAAACTCATTTGTCATATTAGCGGTGTTGCCACCTTTACAGTTTCTAAGATGTAACTATCAACATTCTAATTTTATTCGAGTTTTTCATGACAAAAAGATGTAGCTCCTCTGCATTTTCTACGTTTACCTCGCTGAGATATTTTCAAATTGTTGGATTGGAAGGAGGGATGCTATCAAAAGACCTATCTAGATCCCCAGATTTAAGCCCACTGGATTATTTCTTATAGGGCTACTTTAAGTTGAATCCTTTTTAGTTCTAACTTCATTCGTTATTTTGCAGGTCGCATTTTTTGTTTGGCACGTTTTACATTTTTTCCTAAGAATCTAAATCTAAGAAATAAAAGTATTTCTGTTAATTTTTGGGTATTTTTCAAAATTATACAGGATGCCCCACTTGAAATTAAAATTTTATCTTTACAGCTCAGAAACTATAGACGTGAAAAAATCAACGAGTTGACAGGTTTAGAAAAGGTATTTGTAAGAAATTTTATTAAAGCCTCTCAAGGCGTTTTTGGTCTTCGGGAGATGATTCACATAAAATGCGCCCCTTAAAACCTTCGAATGCAACCCAAAACATATTTTAAAAGCTACTAGAAGGATCTGCAAATTAAAAACAGTTTTACACAAATGGCTAATGCATTAAAAGTTTGACAGTGTTAGGAATTTCTGTTTGAAAATGTAATCTCTCATTCAAGCGATTTGTAGAAAAATATTTACAATACTTTAATAGCAGCATCGAAGTTATTCTCTCAGTAAAGCACTAAACTTAATTGAGGATTAACATGGATTAACGTTATTTTTATGAATTTGTAAGTTGAGTAGATTATCCAAATTTTTAAAGGGCGCGTTTTATATGAACCACCCTGTATATCCAAAGTATTTCACTTTTAGTTAAAAATCATCTATTTCGGATCATCTAAGAGTGTAAATCGATCTTCATAACACTACGGACATCAACATCTAACAAACTGCCAAACAGCACGCACAAACTGTTGTGACACGAATTCAACGTACAGTCTTCCATAAAGATAATGTCCCGATTTAAAGTATTAATAAATAAAAGCACGTTAATAAAACTTTTAATCTTCTCGTGGGATTTTCCTATTTTCCAACTAATAGCAGCATTTTTCGTAATTAAAGTCACTCCAGTTTGTACTTTCCTTTCCCTAAAGCTCTTTCTTCTTTAAAAATTTAAAGAGGTAGGGTAAACTATACAGTGATTGGCCACTTAAGAGTTATTCTGCAGTTTTTCTATTATTATTAAATGAAAATTGATCTTAAAATTGCATTAACATATTATGCAGCTACTCACAACCTTCGCAAGTCTATCTAGTTATTATTTTTCTCTTTTTGAAATAGATTTTATTTTTTACAAATAAAAATATCTGAAATTGTAAAAATACACGTTATTGGCCACTACTTTTATATTATTGGCCATTAGAGTATCAGTGATTGTTATTTTTTCCATCCACTCACACTTGGTTGTAGACTTGAAAAGTTGTCCACTTGGTGTTCATGTCTATCTGCATTATTTGTTAAAATTTTACTTTTCTTGATTTGAAGCTAACTTTTTTCTTTTGCAGTCTTTTCATTAAACTCTTTTTCTCTTTTAATAACCCTCTCCTTTTCCATGCTTTTCATTATTCTTTCATGGTGTTTTAACAATGTTTCGGTTTTTCGAGTTTCGTTTCTTTCTTGCTCTTGCTTTTTCAACTCTAACTTTTCAATGTGCAATTTTTTCTAGTTGGAACTGGTTAACACGAAAGGTAGTCTTTTGGTCTCATTTTTTCCTTTTCTTTCAGGAGTCTTAGGCTGAACTATGTAGTCACTAAGACTAAAATTTTCCTTATTTTCTTTTTTATTTTTGGTAGTATCGGTCATTGAAGGATCTTGGGATTGTACATTGCCTACGTTTTCTTCAAAAATAATGTCTATGTTTTCTATTCCTATATTGTTATCAGATTAGTAGTCTTATTTTCTTCGTTTTCTGTAGTATCGGTCGTTAAAGGTTCTTGTAATTGTATATTGCCTACATTTTCTTCAAACATATGTCTGTATTTTCTATCTCTATATCCGATGTAGATGTAGCCTCATCTTTTCTAAACTCTATATATTTTGTACAATAAAATAAATTCATCATTGCTCTGGTTGTCAAATTTCTCAATTCGTTCAAAAAGGTTTATTCTCTCTTTTCCATCAATATTTTTAAATTGTAAGTAAGAAATGAATGGTATCTCTTGCATGTCATTGTCTTGATGTTTACCTGTAATTACTTTAGTTCTTAGTCCAAGACATTTCGTATAGTCAATAGCTGGTGCATTCCATGGAAACAAACCACTGGCCCGGAATCCATTCTTTATGGTGTCAACTTTAACTAATTCCTCTACGACCGTCTTCAGGACGGGACTAAAACGTTCTTTGGTCAATACCTGTTGAGGATTCTATCTCCTAAACTCCAATACAGCTTTTTTCCACCCCGCCTTAAGAGGTTTTAATTAATTCACCAGCTGCTGAGAAGGTAAACATGACGGTTATATTCATTTTTGCTTGTGTAGACTCAACTTCGTAAACGTTTCTTGCACCTCAAGGAGCTACAATTTTAGAGTTTTTGAGGCAGGTTTCGTCCCCATTCAATATTCTAGTGGGATTCTTGTAATATGTGTTTTAAAATTTTGCTCTTTAAATATTCTTCTATCAAAGAAAGCCAATTTCGTATATCTGCTTCCGAAACCACAAAGCTGGCTGAAGTTACTTCCTCTGGTGTTCGATGAGTCAGAACCGGATGACGTTTGAGGAAAGCTCTATACCAACCGTACCCTGGTAGATTTTCATGGAATGGATTTTCACGTAGATTTGCGTCCAGAAATTCAGATATCCAATTTTCTAACCGGAAAGCCTTTTTTTTGACTAGTCACGATCCATTCTTCTAAAATGCTTTCCTTCTCGCTGGTAAGAACAGTAGTTTTGTTGGTAAACTTGCTGCTTTTTCTAAATTGTAGTGTTTGACGTGGTGCATTGAATGTTTCTGAAGCTTTTCTTTGTGACGTTCCATTTTCTATGGCTTCTATAGCTGCTAAAACATTTTCCTCGGTGTATTATTTTTCGTATTTGACACATTCTCTCACTTTGTGCATCTTGCTAAATCAAAAATAAGTTAAAAATTGTGTAATTCACCAATAGCCAATCACTGTATAGAGCTTTGTTTCTGAATAAAATTCATTGTGACAGTTATTGCCATCATGGCCAATAATTCGTTATTATAACAAAGATGTACACGCTGATTGGCATAGGTGAATTAATAAAACCAAAGCAAAGCATTATCATTTCAACCTTGAAATGACTCATTCTGAATATGTTAAATCATAAATAAACCCAAATTTTCATTATACAAAACATAGCTTGTGAATTATCCTCACTTATAGCACACTCGATCTTAACGGATTTTTTAAATATTTTACTAAAACGTCCGATCAGCGAACATGACCTGGCACTATTACTAATAATTTTTGAAGGTTACGGAACGTAGCAAAGTGAACTAAGAAACTGATACAGCACTACAATCTAAATACTCTGCAAACAGTTTTACTTTTGAGAAAATGTTAGAAAAATAATAAAATACACTGCTATACTAATCACTGTCTACTGGACACTAACTGTATAGTTTACCCTATACCTCGATCTCATTTCGACGAGAAGAAAAAGAACAAAATCGGTTACCATGGTAATTAGAGATTATTTAAATTTAATGAAGAAGAAAGTAAACGACCCACTGTCCCTAGAAAATTTTTGCCTGTAATTGGGACATTACTTTGGTGGATAACTATACGTTCTTCAAAAAAATCTGAACTGGATAATCATTGACGTACTTAAAGACAAATTAAAAGATGTTGTATAACAAAAATGAAACAATAAATTCTTCTTTTATTAAAGAAGAAACAATATTATGGAATAACAAAATAAAACACGATTCTATGAGAATATTTTATTTTACTGTTAACTAAGAGTTCCACAAAAAACAATAAAGAATGTAAGTAAATTTTTAATTTGATATAATTATTTCATCAGTAATCTGTCTTCCTAATCCATTTCGAAGTATACAAGACGATGACTCATATCTATCTCACCATTGGGATTTTATAGACAGTAAGAGATGCTAAGCAGATTAAATTAGACGAAGTTGAAAAATCAACAGCTTACTAGACTGTTTTCGAAGAAAATGAAAGTGCTCAACTTTCTTTAAAACCAAAAATTTCTTCGAAGTAAATTGGTGTGCCTACTACCAAAGAGGAAATTGTAGATAGTTTAACAGATAAGAAAGACTTCTTTAGGATTGTTTTCTGTTCTTATACAGAAATAAACGGTACTCATTTTTTTTTTAAATAAAACGTCCACTTGATTTTGATACCATCGAATAGTTAATTCTTAATTCTTACGACTTGCGAGCACTCAATGACGAGAGGTATATACGTTATCATCTGGTATACCGGCAAACAAGACAACGAGTTAGGTTTAGTTTATTCCGGCCAGAATAGTCGGTTTGTTTGCTTTTATTTCTTAGTCACATCAACTTATGTCTAATAATCACATGTCGTTTGAAGTTAGATATAAGATTGGTCTCATAAAGACAACCATCCATAGGACACTTAAAGTTGGATTCGGTTAGTTTACCTAGTGATCCTAAACAATAAATATTCCTTCAATAGTAATAATTTTGCATTTGCTTTTGGATAACAGATTTAATTAAATTCCGATTTCAAATAACTATACATCATCTTCTATGGAAGGTTTCAGAGATGATGTTATTTTCGGTTGAACTTAAAACGATAGAACATCTCACCAAGTAATGACATTTAATGACTGCCAAGTTTCAGTTTTTTATCTTACTGAATAATAAAAAAAAGTAGGGATGACTACTAATATTAATCGTTTCAGAATATGGCAAGCAACTATTCTTGTTGTTAGATGAAAGTATACACTGTTCAGCAACGTTAAACGTGCGCGAAAGAAGAATAAACGTTTACGTATAATAGATACATCTTATTTGGAAACAGTAATAACACAGGAATTTACGTGTAACGGACTTTATATATTTTATTAATTAAAAACATTCATACACGTTTGCATAATTAAACAATAAAAAACAACTAGATAAAAGAATGTGACTAGGTACTATTAGCAAATATGTTCTTGGAAGAACATTTTCAACAAGATTATACCATCCTATGGTCCAACAAGCCAAGCATTTATCTACCATACTACGATCACAGTTCGTCACATGGGGGAAAGTGTATCACTTGATGTGAACGCAGATGATGTTTATGCTTAAACAATTTATGGCAAACTGGACACGGAAATTTACCTTCTTTGTTACATTCATATCGCAGGTGCCTCTTTAATGTAGCTAGAGTTTTGTATATCTTACCGCATTGTATACAAGGAAAACCAGTAGCTGCAATAAAATAAAAATTATATTATTAAAAATCCCAAAAAATCCCAATAACAGTTAAGAGTTTCCTAATATTCAGACTAAATCTTGTTAGGAAAATTCAGTAATTAGCAAGCTTTTCCTTAATAAGTTATTTATGCTTGTAAATAACGATATATCGTTTTATTCTTGTCTAGCACAGACAAGATTTATATTTTCTATAATTGCTGAGTGCAACGTCCAAATTTCTTGCTAAATCACACCCTTCTTGCATTATTTTATTGGTTGTCCGTTCACCCGATATGTTGATCAACCAATTATCTGCTAGTTCCACCCTCTTGGGGAGTTCATCTACCGCTATCGCACCAGAAGCACGAGTCTTTCGCGTCTTCTCTTGTAAAATTTTGGAACATAGAAATAATTTCGCAAACTACCGAGAAATATTCAAGTGTTAGACTAATTTTCTGCTAAGCTGAAGTTTACCCGAATGAAAATATCGCGAATGAATTCTATCTTCGTTAAACAATTGATAGACTTTTTCCCGGGATATTCCGGATGCGTCTTTATTGTACCGTACTTTTAAAGTCATCGCCAAGAGGCGAAAATTGCCAAATAATTTCACAAGGGACTCTCAAAACTACTATACCGTTATTTATCTTGTAATATCTTAATATTTTTACCCAACTTTCTATGAGATTCGTACTGCCTCGCTCTGTATAGATATTTTGAAAGTCAATTAAAATATCTTCTTACCTAACGGATGAGGAAGACATCCATTCTTGTAAAGATTTATATAGTAACTGTAAATCAAATCATGTGTGAACCAGTGCCTCGAGTTCAGTGTATTCTGTGCCAACAACTGGGTTATTTTTGTATTGAATTAGTTCCCGTTATGGTAAACAAACTTTACCTTTTTTTTAAATCTTTTATGAAGAAGCATCGTTGACTTATACAATTTGTCAACCTACATCTGCATATTATCGTCACGTCACCAACCGCTTGGATAAAAGTAATCCACTATAAAGATTACTTAATCATCGCTTCACATTGGTTAAAAGCCTCAGAACATCGTTTCATACCAGTGAAAAACCCGACGAACCGTTTCACAATGGTGAAATGCCCGTTAATATTGTTTAATTAATAGAAATATATTTTTCATATTTTAATGTTTATGCTTCTTTCATAAATGACCAATAAATTTTATTCTAATATTTGCGGACAATTCATTGTACGTATGTTTATCTTGATTTCATTTTACCAGCGCTTCTTGCATTGCTGAACCGTAAGTATTAATAAGTTTCATCCGGTCACATTTACTGTATAATACTTATTAAGAATTACAGGAATCAGCTGTCCCGGAATCCAGTGGCGTCGACATTTTCATACGGATTCATTATCTTAAGTTCACATTGGGAAAGTAAGTATCTTCATAGAGTGCAGCACAATCTCCATTTCAATTATTTGAGTATCATTCGAACCTGTGGTTCGACCCTGGCTAACATCTCGCCTACTGACCTAGATACGAAGATCAGCTGCGGTGTCTTCTATTCAAAAGTAGGTCACCGACATTCTATTACAGCTGGCGCCCACTCAATATTGAAACTCTCTAAGATTGTATTATTATTATTATCGTTTATCGCTTGCTCTAAGCTCTCTTAGCTCACGGCCCGCTTTCGACTGGCTAGCCATTATAGGTGGCATATCAATTTTATATATGGTTACACTACCGATGAGTCACTAATCCCAGTTTTATCCGTAACTATCTTAAACATGAGTTCACACTCTCTTACATACCTACTAAACTACTACCCAATCATAGGGAGAATTTCGTCTGAATATTACACGTAGTTTTTAAAATACTAAACAGCAAATCACTTAGAAATAAAGTTGTAAAATCTTCATATATCGCAAAATTCGCTTTTATTCGAAGATGGCGCATGGTACCAGAAAGATACTAGAAAAGATTTCTCTGCTTGATTGATTGATTGACTGTAGATTCCAAAGCTAACAGAATTATCTATGTTTCCAAAGGAATAACATATCAATACCGCACGTAGCTCTCAAGATAACAAAAAATAAGAAAGTTTAAATGACATTTTTTTTCAATGTAATTTATTCATGGAAACTATATTCTGCGGATATAACAGAGTATACCAAACAAAAAAGGCTTCAGTTTTAGAAAAAAAATGTTTATTTAAGATAAATTATTTTTATGCACCAGTTACAGTTTCACGAAAACTACATACATACAAAGATTACAAAACAGACAGCATAACATGGAAGAACCTCAACACCAACAATATTTGCTTCGATCAGAAGCGACGATTTTATGTTTTCTAATTAAATGCTTGTCAAAGTCTGCCCTGTATGTAAATCTGTGACTGCATATGTTACAACAGAATTGAGGAACCTTTCCGCACTCCCATTTCAAGTGTCTATTTAATGTTATTTTCCTTTGATATTTCTTGTTGCACTTAGGGCAAAAGTAGTACGCTTGTGGTGAACTTTCGTTTGATACTGACATTCTCTTCAAGATGGGGAACCCTAAAAGAAACTTTTGTAAAATTTTATTTCTCTGTTAATCCAAAAATTAAGTTTGCAAATTTACTAATGTATTAAGCAACACCAACACTTATAGTGTTGAGGTTTCTGTAGCATGGACACTATTTCTACTGGAATTGTTGGCTGCCTTGTGTCTTTAATCATGAAAATATTTTCTGGGAAGATGAATAATTCGATAAATGAACTACAATAGCTGTGTTCAAATAAATTTTTTTGTAATAGTAATAAATGGACAGAAAGGAAAACAAAAGCAAAAATTAAAATTGGATTTATTTTTCTCAAATTTGCGTACAAATTGAGATACTTCTAAAATTACTAATAAAATGTTTTGTGAACAACAATACAATGTTTTTTCAAATTATCCTTTCTTTTACATTTATAAGAACAGCAAGGGCACTGAAACGTTGCTTGCTTTGCACACTCATAATTCATATGTCTTGAGAGATTGTAACTTTTATTATATGACTTTCCACATTTCCAACAACCATATTCTTTACCACCGTTACTTGAATAATGAGAATCTGAAAACCATTTACTTTCATTAGAATAAATTATATCAACATAGATAATCTTTTAATGTTAACAGTAAATCAAAATATTATTCTACTGTACTCAGTCTCAATCAATGTGTGCAACACCTAAAAAGACATAAGGAATGTTTGTGATTTTCAGATACCTACTTGTGCAGATATAACACATAAAATTACAATCAAACGCGGATGAATTGTCTAAATTGAAACAGATTAAAACAGTAATAAAACATCCTGTAGTAATGATAAAATAAGAGCATACAAGATAAATCAAACGTGTCCATTGTGTTTTAAAAGGCAATGACTTTTCAGTGCATCTCTTCGTTTACACTTATAATAGCAATATGGACATTGGAACTGAGGATCTTTTCCACATTGGTAATTTAGATGCCTTGAAAGATTCGATTTCTTGTTGAAGAGTTTTCCGCAATTAAAGCATCGGAAGGGCAATTCAAATATTACTGGAAATAAAAAGGAAACTATCAAATAGACAAGAAATACATTTAAAGATTTGTTTAATCATTATATCGTTTCATTATGTACTTCTTCAAGGTTAAGCACAAATTGTTTCACATTTAAACGAATTCGCTAGCGTTCCAACTTGATATCTCTTGAGTTGGAGTCATTTCTTAAACAACCCAACTAACACTGCTAATGACATACCTTTGAAAAACATTTATTTTATAATATTGCCAATAAAATTTTAAAACGGTGTGTAACTTCCCATTTTAAAATTCATATCAAAACAGTGGCTAATATTTAGAAAACTACAAATTAAGAATTCGCAAATTAAATAAGTTAAAAAAATAAAGACATAAAGATTCAATTTTCGACAAATTCCTTGGTGGTTTTTCCACTGAATTAACTATAGGTTATGATGCGAAGCTACTCATGTTGGTGTGTATAATTCCACTGTAACGCGAAGTCTGTTTGGTTGTAGACTAAGAGGTTCGTAGACCACGGAAGAATCTGCAGTGTTTTGAAAACCCATACAACTACAGAGCAGTGGCAAAACGTGATATCCAATGAAAAATGTTGGAAGATTTCTTAGACTAGAAGATCAGCAAAACGTGCATTCCTTACAAATATGCATTCAACCGCTGTCATAGTAGGGGGTTGTTAGTTAGCCAGAACCACCGCCGACGAAGACAGGCTCCTCTCCGGGGAACTCGACCAATTAGAGGTTTGGCTCCGGCAGTGGAAGGTCAAACCCAACCCAAACAAAACCCAAACCATTCTCTTTCGTCATAAACATCTCGCACAACTCCCCCGCCACCAAGCCAGCGAGATTCACCTGGAACTCTGGGACTCCCCCCTCAAACTTTCACCCCACATCAAGTACCTGGGTATCACGTTCTCCATCCATCCTCAACTGGACGGAGGAGACGAATCAGTGCCCGAGAATAGCTCGACAACGTTGCTCCCTTCTCTCCAAACTCCGGGGTGGCATATCCAGTTCTTGTCCATACCTACAAAACTTTCATCAGGCCAGCAATTGACTATAGATCCACGTACCTCTCCATCGCCCCCAAACATCTTATTAACCGTCTCCGAACCAAGGAGAGGGCAATCTGCAGGATGATACTAGGCTTTGACCGTTTCTGTGATCTCGCTGAGATCCTGCCGATAGGCGCGCGTCTGGAGTTCCTAAGAGACCACTTCGTCTCCAAGGCCATCATCTTCAACAAAACCTATCTCTTAGAGATCCTTCGCTCCCCCCCCCCCAGGCAACCATCACCGGAAACCCCGTGCCAAGATGAAGCACCCCCCGTCCAGATTTCTTCAAGACACCCTGGACTCCCTACTGACCTCCAGGACATACTTGACTCTACACCCCTAATCTACCGCTAAGCCCCAACCAAGATGGCCCGGCCACTCAATAACATCTCCATCTGCATCAGAAAACATCTCACCGTCCCATACAAACCGAGCGACACAGCTAGCAACCTGGGACTTCCCCGGACCGCCTGTTCTCACAAGGGTTTCCCGTGGTTTCCCCTAGTGCTGAAGGCAAATGCCGGAGCAGTATTCTCCACGGCCTACCCAAAACACCCTCGCTCCAAATCCTTACCCCTTCAACCAGGTTCTCAGCCCAGGGACAGCGTCGGCTCCCCGGAGCCCGGCCCGGCCCGTGGCTACTCCGGCAATTCGCCGCGGTCCCCAAGACGAGAACCGTTTTTTTCTTTCTCGTTCTTTATCGCCGTCGGTCTCTCACCAAGGTCGCCAAGAAGACTTCCCAGCAGCATGGAATATCATCACCACAATTCCAGGACTTTCGATGGACCACGAGGGCGCCGCGCCCCCTTCTCCGGGCCATTGCCTGCCATGCTGCCCAAAAAGCACTTCAATTCACACAGCGGGATTGCATTCGAGCACTGCGTTCAGCCACTTCACCCCATTCAATTTATTTTCCAGGGCTTGAGAGAGGCCAAAAGGCCTCTAAAGCCAGTGCCTTCGGCACAAATTTGCGATGGCACGCGTGCCAAGATGTTGTTGGTCAATTACATACCGTATCTGGGATGATGAATGCCACAAATCACTTTAAAATACCGCAGACTGAGATGTTGCCCAGCAGAAAAGTCTTGTTTGGAGAATAAGTTCCATTTTTCACGACACTGCACTTTACCACAGGGTAAAACTAATTCATTCCTGGATGACCACCAATAAAATAACCAGAAGCATCTGACTAGCGCAATTCCCTATCTCAGTCACATAAAAAACTCAAGGCAAAAAATAACCCGCATCATATCTAAAAAGAAGCCCACAACAAAAAGCACCGCTATATTTCAAAAGAGGAAATCTCTTCCAACCGTGTAATGTTGGATTGTGCTATTATTAAATGAGATAGCTTACCTGTCCGCATGTTATTATTTGCAGTATCTTGTAAATCCTGTATACTAATTTTCCTTAAAACAGCAAAGGAACATCAAAACTTATAGCCGTGAAAAAGAAATATTTTGAAAATATAAACAATATATTTATGTCGTAATGTAAACATAGGCTATGGTAAGCACGACTAGAAACTACTTTATGTGTTTAGCAGCAAAATGTATCTTTAAATCATATTTGCGTTTAAAACCAGCTTGGCAAACGCTGCAACTAAATCGTTTCTCTTTTCCACAATCCTGACTTAAATGTGCGCTTAACGAAGCTTTATTTTTGTACTGTTTCTTACACTGCAGGCAGATTAATTTTTGAGCTGCTTCATTTGTGTCCAAAATATCTAAAATAAAATAGACGAATTAATATTATTATTATTATTATTACAATAGTACTTTACACCATAAATGTTGGTGTTGTTGTTGTTATATAGAAATTACAGTCAGTATAAGACTATTCGACAATATTTTGAATGGCCACCAAAATCGTCAGATTTAACGCTTTTTAAACTTTTCTTGATAAATTCAGCATTACTTACTTTTAGGAAACTGTAATAGATTATGAAGAGCATTAAAATGAATTAGTATATCATACATACAAAAAATCATAATTCGCATGAGGATCATTCCCACATACCTGGCTCGCGGGACCATTGCGTCTCCAATTAAGATTAGCGACGTAATATCATCACATAGAGAAATACCAGCTTTAGCTCGAGAAAGGATTGGCTAGCATAATTGGAAAAGCGCTGGTTCGGTTAACCAAGTATATGGGTTCAATCCTCATGCCAATTCTGATTTTTTTTCCTCTATGTATTATATGTCAATTTACTTTAATGATCCTGATACATTCAATAGAAGAAAAGTACACTGTAAAACAATTGAAATTATACCATACGAAATTACATCTACTAGAAAGAGGACTAGTATTTAAATTGTTACACATATTTTAGCGATTTTCCGAAAAATTGTATTACTGATTTTATCTTCATTATTACCAACTTAAGTACTGCACAGTAATATTCATTTGCATCCACTAAATAAATATCTCTATCTCGAAAACTGTAGTGGGACAAATACTCGCGATTCAAATTAATTTTTGGCATCATCTAAATCCGTTGTTTTTGACAAGCACGTAAGGCACCTTACGTCTGTCATTATTTCTGTGAATTTCATTTCAAATACTAAAATGGTGAGGGCAAGGCTTTTTAAAATACAGTAGCCGCTCGGAAAAGTGAATATTCGTACCTTCCGTCTCTCTGTTGGTCTATTGCCATGTTGCCATAACTTTACAGGATATGTTATATATGAAATCAACTTACACCTTTCTCCTGGTTACAGATACATAATCGGTATTTCGATATCTCGAATATTTTTCGAGATAATCGAGATCGAAGATGGCGATTTTTCAGCATAGTCTGTCTGTTGGTATGTTGTCATGTTGCCGTAATTTTACAGGATATGTTATATACGAAATCAACTTATAATCTTCTCCTGATTACAGATACATAATCGGTATTTTGATATCTCGAATACTTATCGAGATAATCGGGATCGAAAATGATATTATATATGATATCGACTTAGTTTTTCACAAGAGGCATGCACGAGGTGTACCTCACCGATTTTTTTGAAACTTGGTATTATAAGTAGTACGGGTCAAAACAATAGACACGTATTTTTTTGTATCCGCTGAGCTCGACGTTAAGCGGGTGAAAGCCACTCTCGATAATCTGGTAAAAAACAACGCCCTACCACATATTCTTCAGACCAAAATAGGACGATTTAACCAAATTTACCTCTATCCAAAAGTGCTCCGTTAAGGCGCTACCGGACGTCAAAGATCTTAAAAATATTGCTATTAAATAACAAAAGAGTGCTTGAGCGATTGAAATTAAATTTGGGATGTAAATGTGTACTGGAAAAGGGAATTTTCTGGTATCAGTTTTTTGCTTGTAGATGTCTCGTAAGTGGTCAAAAGTCGATTATCCCCAGACAAAGAAGCTCAGATGTTTCTAACGATTCGGTCAATACTTCTCAAACTGTTTCCACAGATGGGCATTCTTATTTGGAGCATTTTTTTGTCTGTTGTTCGATATTGATAACTGCAATAGTTCAGACAAAAAAAACAATTTTAATCTACCTGACCTTTTAGGAAAACCCTGTATATCGAACAAATTTGCTAGATTAGAAAACATTCTTTGCATACCCTAACACTCATTACCAGAACGCCATATGCGAACTTTTTTGTTTCCTGTTATTATCCCTAACCTATTTGTAAATATTTATAATAAAAATAAAAGGAACTGTTTTGAAACTGACGTTTCTGTTATAAATAGGTTGCATTTAGAGTTACTTATCACTCATTACCAGAGAAACAACGTAATAATTGCTAAAACAAAAATGTCTATAGCTGCGTTTTGCTTCTCAGATTAATTCTTCTAGAAGCACAAAAATTGCTGTTTCTTAAAAACACCTACAAAGACTTTCCAATTAGATTTAAAAACTTAAATTTGCAGTTGCAGTTAAAATTTAAAATTAAAAATTATGTAGTTATGATTCAATTAAAAGCATCTCATATACCGAGCGGTGATGTGGCATCAGAAATTTCCTTTTGTTTCGTTTTGTAAGAACAATGATAACACTGGAATTGTAGTGACTTTCCACACTCGTATTTACTGTGTAAATATAAAGAACATCTGCGCTTGTATATCTTGGGACACACAAATGTAAAAATTATGGCATAAATAAATTAGTGCGTTACTTTTTTGGCATAGTGTATATTAGTCACAGTTACGATAGCATTCGGCAACTGTTCTAACTGATATTTACTTTATCTTTTAATATCAATAATCTAATTGACAGTCAACAGAAACAGAAATGGCAGTTTTTCAATTTATTCTGTTTCATTACTGTTTAACTCATTTAAAATCCCACAGTTACAGAATAATATTGTAATAATCTCTAATCTCAGCTCTTAGTTGGGAAAATTGCTAGCATCTGTATTGTCTATGAATGTGAGCCTTCAGGTGCACTTTTAATTTTGCTCTGTAGCTACATCCAGCAGCAGGGAACTCAAGATGAGAATTATTTTCCATTCTTATTTTAAATGAGCCATAAGGGACTTTCAGTGCACGTAAGTAGGGAGGAAATAGGTGTTCTAACACAACCTCCCACCACTTTTTAATGTCATGACCTTCAAATGACCTCAAATTGTCTTAACCTGCAAACGACCTCTAAGAGGATTAATCTTCAAATGTCCTCTAGGCGTCGCGACCTTCAAGTGCCCTCAAAGTGTTGTAACTTTCAGAGAACTTTGAAGCATTCTAACCTTGAAATGACCTGCAAGCGTCGTAGCCTATAATCGACTTTGTCAGTACCGGAGGCACACGTCCGTCCACCTGCACCTCTTCTCTCTCTACGACTTGTCGCGAGCCAGCTCGATCATCCCTACCAAAAGAGTCCATAAGGTATACAGAGAGACGGAACTGCACAGAAAGTAGTAGGGTAGTGTTGTTTAATAGCAAATCAACGTCCCTATAGTGCTCTATAGTGTAAAATATATTTATTATTGACCCTACCGAAAAGAGAATTAATAGCAGTACAAAGCGGCAGCCCTACCCACTGTACGGTCTATGTCTAAATCGTATATGTATGGCAGTCGATAATTGGGCAAAGTTTGAAACATTTGTGACAGAACGCGCAATGTTGCTTCCATTAATTATAAATGCAATATACAGTCGTTATGTAAAGACACGTTGGACTACCATACAAAACTATTTTACATCACAGTACCAGAAGGAATGTCATGAGTGGACAGAAAAGATAGAGGAGGTGATACGCAATGGAAGGTCGTGTCGAACAGTTGAAAGAAATGGGTTAGCTCATGAGAATGAATAGATCGGATCGTCGGGAATGTCAGGACATGTATTGTACATGGCGATTATGGTGGGAAACAGATGGCCCTACGGGAATAATAAGGGTGTGTTGTAGCTTTCGCAAAGTATTAAAAGGATTACAAAATAATATGAGGTATGTAAAAAAACATGGCCACTACGACCCACGGCAAATACTAATTTTCCTACGTATACCTTCAACATGGTGCGTGTCCTGCATAAAATATCCCTTTATTGTAGTGATGCAAGAATATCGAGGTAGGATAGGAATGTAAAAGATAAAGTAAAAAACATTTAGTATTTGTTTGCAATGCATTAACATATTCATGAAATGTTTGATTTTTGTAAACTAAAAGTTCTGCAATAAAAACTTTAATCGAGAGTAAGATTAAAATATAGAAGTATAAAGAACTGCCTTAGATAGGGCCTAAACCTGTGACCTTCACTTCATAACAACTGAGCAACTAAGGAGCTTGAGAATTAGTAGGTAATTTAAAGTTCATAAAAGGCATTTTCACAAAATCGTAGATAAATGCTGTATAGCAACAGACAGTCACTTACATTCCGGCGGAGCACTAAATCCACAGCACGAAAACGTAATTTCAAACCAATAAATAACGAAGTAAGCGGCGATAGGAAAACAAAGAATCAAGAACAGTCAAATAGAGATTGTTGTCGCTATTATGCGGGTGGTAAGAGGAGAGTCAGAAAGTTGACAGAATTGAGGATCCCGCAAAACTTTTATACTTTTATACTTTTTATACTTCGTTATTTGGCAGGGATGATCGAGCGGTTTCGCGACAACCAGTCATAAAAGAGAGAAGTTAAAGTCGACTAAAGGTTACGACCCTTAGAGGTCATTTGAAAGTTACGATACTTCAAAGTCTTCTGAAAGTTACAACACTTAGAAAGCACTTGAAGGTTACGACGCCTAGAAGACATTTGAAGGTTAAGACGCTTAGAGGTCGTTTGTAGGTTAAGACGCTTTGAGGTCATTTGAAGGTCATGACGTTAAAAAGTGGTGATAGCTTGTATTAGAACACCAATTTCTTTCATACGTCCTACTACATTGTCCACATTCGTGTGATATTTGTTTGAAATTGCATGAATACAACGTAAATGAAAATAAAGATGTTTGTTTAAACAAAAATAAATATTTGGATTCATTGTTACAATTCAAACATCCAGAAAGTACCTCTATATGGAACCACACCGATTTTCAGATCAAATAAGGGTTGCCTGTCATGTTCGATATCTATACACTTCAATCAATGATCGAACTCGGCATCTCTAGATTTCTAATCCTTCATCTAACCAACTGAGTTAACGATTGTTGTCTTTATTTATCATTTTGAAATTCATGATGAACCAATTTCTTCATTTGTCATATGTAATCGCGTTTTTCGCAGTATACTTTAAAAATGAAGTTAAACTGTAATAATTGTAAGCACGGTAACAACGGTAGAAAATTCCTTAGAGATTCCCGAAAGGATTACACCAAAATTTTGTCGAAACAAACAACCTAATCCCTTAAAATAATTGTTTTTTCGTATAATAAATAATTTCTTGTTTTTATATTCACTTTATTTTGAATACATAATCTTAATTAACTATAATTAATTTTGGACTGTACAAATAACTAATTTACCAACACAGTCTCACTACCGACTGCATCTGGGTCAAAGGATGAAAACAAAAAGAGAGCACCGTTGTTGCAGTAGCGGCCTTTTATCTCATAGCCCCCGCATGGCTCTTGACGGCTACACTAGCGAGTCGATCACGTTGAACTAACCAAAAATTATAAATCTAAGGTTCCACGATTGACTTACCTAGAGTCCCAACAAGAGTATTTCATGTGAAGGTACAAGGGTTTCCCCGTTTATATCTCTTGCATCTACGGCACGCAAACGTGAGACTTACAAAAGAAACAAAACTGAACTGTACGAAACATTACTAAGATTGTTTTAACGAAATGAAAAAGAGAAAATAAATATTGCAAATTTTTCACCAACAAAGATAACAACTGGCACTTTAGGAACATACAATGACTTTTCGAATATATGGAAACATACGAATAAAACTTTGTTATTTGGAAGAAATAACAGTATTAATTGTAATAACTATAACATTATTTATACATACAAGCTATTTTCTGATAATTATTATCTTTACAACAATTTCTTAAATTTAACAATCTAATTTGTGTACCATCCGCACGTGCTGCAGCATCCGAGCATTTAATTTGGCTTTATAATTGCATCCACTAACAGGACATTGAATATTGGGAAACTTGCCACATTCATATCTCAAATGTCGCTTTAGGGATGCGAAACCTTTGTAGCTTCTTTTGCAAGATTGACATACGTATCCAGCCGGCGAAACACTGTAGCCTGTTATTATCGGTCGATTAACACGTCCGCAATCATACTTCATGTGCCTCCTCAACGAAGTTAGTACTTGGTATATATTTCCACAACGAGTACATACGAAGGGGGGACCGTTAGTTTGACCTAAAATAAATCTATTTGTAGAATGATACAACAAAGCAGTTCTTTAACAAAAGGTTAATTAAGTATTCAGATCATGTGTAGCATCAACAAAATAGGCAATAAAACAAATAAAATTAGAATGAAGCTTTATCTGTGAATAATTTACAGTATGAATACATAATACATATGTTGGACAGCACAGAAATATTACTCAACTTGTAAAAAAAGTGTTGGTATTAAAATACTGACTGAGTTAAAAAAGCTGTCACGTCATTACGACGTCACCTGGTAAAATCATTGTGCTGCCTGGTGACCTACCGTCTAGTTCACTGAAAAATCTGATGATATGAATGCTGTGTAAAGGTTGTACAAAATAAGCGATACATTTTACTAAAAAGCCTTATTTTAAGTGTGGATTATTATTAGATTATCGGGTCTGTTATAACTTCTGAAGACAAATGCTCCTACGTTCGTGGCTTTGTAAATTGTGTTTTTGGGTAAATCTTCGTCCACATGACTTACACCGGAATTTAGGCACAGAGTTTAGACATTCGTTTTCAATATGTCGCTTCAGATTTCCTTTGTTGGCATAGGTTAATCCGCAAGTTGAACAAAAATATCTGGTCGACTCAATTTGTAATGTACCGTTATGACCTAAAACAGAATTGTTACTAACAGTTGTTCTGCTTAAGACCTATTTATATTAGAAAAGAAATTACTTGTTGTACACCATGCAAACCATATAGCCCAGTCGAGTTATGCAAAACAGAACAATGTTGAGTAGGACCAATTTAATGAAGGGTGACCTTTTTGTATACGTAGTATACTTTAGCTATCACAACAACATAGCAAAAGTACGCAGATATGTCGTCAACTCTTCAAAATTGTTTATATCATCTTGCAATTGGGATTTTTAAAGTGATGCAAGACTATTCCACTCTAATGTATAGTTGAAATTGGTTTTTAAGATGTTTGATGTCAGTACAAGAAAATTCAATGAAAATATAAAAGTTTTCTTTTATTGTAGAAATAAACACTTTTAATCAGATATAAACACACCGAGGTTTACAATTTAAACAATGAACAATGAAGGAATCATTTCTTGACAACTCTTGGAAGAAGTATAAAAATTGACTAATTCTTAACTAAGACATCAAGATCATTGAAGATAACTTTCTAAATACAATTTCAATTTATTTGTGAACAAGGGTATGTCTTGCCAAATGATGTTTGTAGAAAAAACTGGCATTACATTGATTGCAGACGAATTTCCTACTTTTACCACATACATAATTTAAGTGATTACTGACAGATTTTTGCAACTGATACAGTTTTCCACACTTTGGGCAGGAATATCGCTTCCTTGACATCATGATATCGTTGTGTCTTGCTGTGCATCCTAAAATTCCAGAATATCCAATTATTTATTTGCATTTCAACACGTCATACACAATTAGCGCTACAACAAGTTTACAAACAATAATGTTGAACGAACCCAAATTTCAACTCCAATCTTAGATTTACAAGTCACAGTTACATTACTGATTTATAGTAGCATGGCAGTAACTAGATTTTAATAATATTTGAGAGACAAAAACGCAAGTTAATTGACTTAAGTATTTATTGATTAGTACATACACTGGCATATCTAACATAAATTCGCTGATTAACTTATAAATACGTTGCTCAAAAATAAGTCCACTTTGACACTTGAATGAAATTCTCGCAAAAGTTCCAATTTTCCAGGAAACGTTTCCATAGACAACGACATCTTTATGTTTTACCGAGTCTACCCAGAAATTCCCTTGCTGATTTAGTCGTTACCTACAACTCAATTCTACCATGTCTTGCTAGAATATGATGCTTTAGATTCTCTTTCCTTTTAGATCTATACAAGCAACCGGGCTCTGAACATCCAAAAAGAGGGGCTTTTCCGCACTCGTATCTTTGGTGCTGCACTAATCCTCGATGCCATCTGTAACTTCTACTGCAAACGTAGCATCTGTATTGTTTTGTATAAATCTCTACAAAGAAAAAAGAATTAGGACGAAACGAAATTCTCCAATAATTCAATATACAACTTAACATACAATAATACAATTACAGGATGTGTTCAAACTTTTAAAGTGTACTGTAGGGGACATAATGATAAAAATATTAGATAAACTTGTACATGTCGCCCGTTATCTTGGACGCCGTGCACCTTAGGATATGAGTTTCTAAAAATTTGTTTTATCCCCTTGGTCCTATAAAATTTGAGCACATTCCACCATTCATGCTAAACTCTAGGTCCCGTCTTCACTGAGTACCACCTACAGTATTCATATTGCAAGTACCACACACTGAAAGTATCTAAACGCACTGAGCAACTAATTCGAATTCTTGCATACCAAGAAATCCATAAAGACCCAAAAACCTTGTAATGTTATTTATTTGACGATAAATCACATCCATTAACATTTAAAGACGCAGAGCAAACTATCGAACCTATTATGTTCCCATTCCATGCTTCGTTTCTACATGATTCTTCAATTTCTCTTTCCTTGTGTACTGACGTGAGCATACGCCACATTTAAAACTGTTCACTCTTCCACAGTCTCTAGATAAGTGTACGCTTAGAGTGTGCTTATTTTTATACGTCTTGAAACATTTTGGGCATTGAACCATCAAATTTAATTCAGTTTGCGCTTGAACATCTGAAAAACCCAAAACAGTAATGTTACTCGGCCATCTAACAATCATTCGATGAAATAGTGCTGCATTCGACTTTTAAGTCAAAACCACATCCTTATAGCCGTTTCAAGAATTACCCTTATCAAAAATAAGAACATTTAGGGGATATGGTGTCTTGTCAAATAAAATATAAAACATACAAAAGAAAATGCTTTATTAAACAAAAAGAGATAACACTACACTCTGCCTTCCCTTGTGCATCTATTTCTTATGTCAAACTCAACACATTACTACATACTACACTTAAAAACTTTTCTTGTGTATCAGTTCTATATGCAATTTTAAATTAAATTTTCTGTGAGTCCTGTGATCGCAAAATGGACATTTAAGTTTGGGACTTTGCCCGCATTCTTTTCTAAAATGCAAATTTAGATTCCCTTTGTATTTGTATTTCTTGTGGCATTTGGGACATTCGAACAGTCCTTGCTGGCAGTAATTCTTTAACGAATCTGAAAACAAAAACGAAATATAACTTAGAAACGCAACTTAACCATCTGACTTAATTATTGTTAGTACACTCCTTGCCAATACTTGTTAGACAGAATTTAAAAGTTACACAATTATCCGGACGTTTCATTTTCGAGAGCTAAATTATCCTTTCATTAACTTTTTTACAGCTCTCGCAGCGACCATTGACCCTTGAATTGAATAATTCAAACGAGAAAGACTCATATTGCTTAGCAACAGCAGCTTCATATTCATGTCTTTATAGTGTTGTCAATCCCTTATAGAGATGTTCAAACACGGGGATGGGTCAAGTTTGACGTTAATTCCAACTAAGTTTGTAAAATTATAAGTACAGTGTGCTCCTGAAGTATTTCAGGAAATGATTCTACAAGCAAGCAAGCAAACAAATCATTTTTGCGCTCCCCTTCACGAAAGAGACCGGAAGTCCTTTTCTTAACATTGCACTTTTCTGCGACTGTAAAGCTAATGGTTTCTTCTGGAAGGAGAGCGACGTACAAGTTTGATACAGATGATGCTAGCTCAGAGTTGGGTCCCAGCGTAATGCAAAGGGGAAGGAACTGGTTGTGTTGTGTTGGCAATATTGTGTTGTGGTGGTGGGTCCGTGAAGGAATCTCTTGCGGCATTTATGTTTACTACTAAGGAAAACCCAAAATAAAACTTTAGCGAAATTAATCCTTGGACCTCCTACATACAACAGTACCGAGAACCGGAGTAGTGATACCCTCAGGAGTGAGTTGTCTGCACAGAAGGGTAGAGTCAAGATGGTTGTCTACCAACTACAACGGTCAGGTTTTCGGTACGTCTCATGAGGACAAAGGGTAGGCGTTTAGATTTCTCCCGAGAACATCCTCTTTGTTTTGTTCTACCGCCTTGTTCATAAATTCTAAACGCGCATCTATAGAACCCTTTCCTTTCCTCGAAAGGGTGGAAGAGTTCCAAGCGGAGAACCCCCCTCCTTCTGTTGGAGTCTAGCAATTGCATACGATAACACGGTAGGTCTTCCTGGCGAAGAAAGTTATCATACGAGGTAGAGATTTCTACAGGTTCAAGTCTGTTCAAACCTTGTTGCATCATAGGTGCACCTGCGTGAGGCCTACACTATAAATATTACGGTTCGAAGAGTAGTAGTTTTTAGTAGCCAGCCATACAACGTGACGAGTGCATGAAAATGTCGCAGCTACCGAAAATTGAGCACTGTGCGGTCATTAAAAATTTGGAGTTGACTGTCACAAGAGATGAAACAATGGTTCTGTTTTATGATCCTGTATCCAAAAAAGAATCGATGAAATAGTGGCTACCCGATTAATCTCGTCCCAGAAAGGTGAAAGTCGTTCAATCAACGAAGAAGTTGATGCCCACAATATTCTGGGAATGTAAGGGAATTTTACTCATTGACTTTAAACAGCGTAATACAGCTGTCAACAGCACATATTATGCGTCTTTGTTGCATAAATTGAGGGACAACATTCGTGCCAAACGTCAAGGACGATTGACAAAAGATGTTCGATTATTGCACGACAAGCTGCCATCCTCGAATGTGGCTTTCAAGAATTGGGCCATCCACCTTATTGTCCGGACATGGCTCCTAGTGATTATTATTTATTTTCAGATTTATAAAAAGACCTTAGGGGACGTCGTTTTAAAGACGATAGTGTAGCTGTAATAGAACATTTTGAGGGAAAAACTGTAGATTGTAGAATGTAATGAAGTTGGGGAAGATTACACTGAAAAATAAAAAGTATTACATTTTACCAAGTTTATTCTTTTTATATCAGGTCGAGAATTAATGGCGCCTACCTCGTAGTAAAAGGTGAATAAGAGGGACAAAAGAATGGATCGTTAGGGAACGTCGGCTCGTGGGCAAAGTCCGGTGTATTAGAACACGATGTGGGGAGCAGATAGATGCTATTTGGCCGAACAAAGGAGGCGGGACTCAGCGGTTCGGATCTTATAAAAAAGTCCCGTGTATCAGACTTTGTCGAAACGCAGAAAAGCAGCGTCGGCAGTTGAAGGCTGCCATGACGTCGGCGTGCTAGCAAAAAATAGGATCTGCGAAAGATGTGTCACGACGGAATCTTGTCTGATGGTCTGGAAGGAGGTTCTGAGTATCTAGGAATTCTCGGAATCCATTAGCAATATCCTTTAGAAAACTCCGCCAATGTCGTTCAGAAGGGCAATGACCTGGATTACCCTCTTGCAAACGCTTGGGAAATGTAAACAGCAAAGAGAGCGGTTGAATATGAAGGTTCCTCTGGTAAGAAGTCTTGCCGAATATTAAATTCTGGCTTGTTTCCTCCTCAAGGACCCTACTTTATGATATCCGGCAGGAGGTGGACAGGTTGTGGCGGAAAAACTTGAAGGCGAAGGCAATGTGTGGGTCTAGCCGACCTTCGTAGTCAATGTTGCGGAGGGCTTGAGCACACAAAAAAATGTAGTAGGGCGGTTGACAAAGACGTTGGCTTTACCCCGGGTGCCAATGATTATACTATCGTGTTGGATAAGATGCGATTCTTGAAAAACTTTCAGATCCGTCCGGACGCGGGCAGGATTTGGCGCCTTCACCATATTCCAAGCTCGAATAAACAAATTCCTAGGTATACCAGCAGACGATGGTGTTGAATGGATACCACTGTGTTTTCACCACTAGTTCTTGCGTGGGCACGAATTCTCTTTATAGTTCGCAGATATTCGCGAACAGAGGAGGAGGCTTAAGGTTAATGATTCTCTCTGGAACGAAAGTTTGGACTCGACTTGGAGTGGGGTAATTTAAAACTTTTGCCAATGAGCATGTACCAGTTGCTGATAGCGTGGAGAGGAGACTGGATTTCAAGTAGACTAGAGTTGGGGCCCAGAGAAAGTGGTCTGAAGCAATGGGGGTGGCAATGAAATCTGGAACTTCGAATAGTAAGGTTAGGGCGTTTTCAATAGCAATGTCGATTCTGCAGATCATTTTAAGTAAAAAGTCTCGATAAACAGATTCTCTGCAGCCCCGTTTTTGATGTAAAAGGTGTTAAAGATTCATGAAATATTTTTCAGAATACTCTTATTCTTGCTTTTCAGAAAAACTAATTTTTAGTTCTTAAGTTAAGAATCTACGATTAAGTCCGTAATCCATAAAAATCCATAACTTTAAATAATCAAATCATTTTTATAGTTCCCTACGCCAAGTGTGAAGTGAACAGTCCCTTCATTTAAGAATGTTTCTTCAGAATAATTTCAAACAGTTCTTTTCCTTTCCTTAGTTAGAGGCACTGTAAAGAGGGAGTGAATTTTCAGTTGTATTCATTTATTTAAAAAAAAAGTCTTTATACTGTAAGGACAAGACAAGATACAATAAGTATTTTAAAAGCTCACAATACTACAAAAATATACAACTACGTAGCACAATACTTCAAGCAGCGTTTGTTAAACTTTTTGCCTGTTCATTCGACTTCTGGCAAATTTCAGCCAATCCTTCACTGGGTTAGCTATTAATAGATCATTTTCTCCACCACTGGGGAAACCAGTCTTTGCTGCTTCTACGATACCAAAATCATTAGAAAAAAAAATACTAAATAATTAAAATGGTATTTTACGGTAAATTATGTCCATAGTTTTGGTTTTTTCAAATGGGATTTTATCTCTGCCCTTCCAACTGTATAGTACACACACGTCGTCCTTTAGAAGATATTTCATAATTCTTCGTGTTAAGCTAGCAATGCCCGAGCCTCCAATTGCAGCAAGTCTTTTTATCTGTAAAGACGATTGTTTAAATGCATAAACTGGAAAGATATTTAGATTACTGTACCAGATATTGACATACAGATGGGTCGTTTTCTAGTAAATCTTCAAATTGTTGAAACTCCTTCAGAGATTTTATAGGGAATTTGGGAACATTGTTCGGTGGGATCAAATCGTTGGCATTACTTTTAGATTGGGTTAATAATTGAGATAATATTAAAGAATGCTGATTTATGTTTTTATTGATTTGCATTAAAGTTGAAATAATACGGTTTTCAAACCCTGAAAGAACAAAACATTAGTTGAAAATAGAGACTGTAAGGAAAATTGATTTGCTACAACTATAACTGTAACACTGTGTGTTAAGACTACTCACTAATTTCTTGAAAACCCGTTCTAATTGAAGAGAATTCACATCTTCACTATTACAATCTTTACAGCTAAAAAGAGGGTCGGTGGCAGAATTTCGGATCAAGTCAATCCAATCTGCTATGTAATCATCACAACAATGTTGATTTAAAAACATTCATGGAAAACCCGTTTCAACACGTGCAACCTATGAAGGTTGAGTAGGGATTTGAAACAATGAAAACCTGAATAGGCAGGTGGTTTCTATTGTATTCATCATAAAAGTCTATTAAGGACGAGAATAGTCCGCTGCACAATACATTGGAAGAAAATCTTTATTACCACTTCTATCTTCCAATACAATTCAAGAAAAAGTTGTCGGGAATTACATTTCAAAATCATGTCTATTTATAATATGTAATTGAAGATGAACTTTTTGACGGCACTTTTTTGGACAATATGGACACTGAAACTGAGGCTCCATTCCGCATTCCAACTGAATGTGTCGATATAGAGATCGCTTCCTTTTATATAGTTTCCGGCAAGTTCCGCATTGGTATTGCGATAATCCTAAAAAATATCTTTGTTACTTTATTGCTTGTCAACAGAGGGCATTTAAAGTCACTTATAGCTAAACGGTTCTAGACTGGATGTACTGAGAATTGATCAAGCTTTTCTTCATTGACTATACAATGTATTATAATATTTATTACACTTGTAAATATTGGTAAGCATTAGATTATCATAACTACAACACTACCTACTACTCTAAGCAAAGTGTCGAGCTACAATTATGCGCAGTTCTATTACTAATCAATCAATTATTAGTATTTAGCGATAAATAACGAAGACTTTTACATTCATACACACAATAATTATAGTTACTAAGTTATAAGTTCATGATATAATCTAGGGATGGAAAGCACGTAGGTGATGCCGCAGTGTACTACTCTGAGTATATGCCTTGTTGCAAATCGGACAACTGAAACGTGAGATTCCGTCGCATTCGTATTTTGTGTGACGGTGTAATGTCGACCGGTGCATATATCTTTTGTGACACCTCGGGCACGTAAACGGTTTCGTAGAACCTAGAACAGTAAAAATTGTTTCTGAGAAACAACCTTCGGTTAGCAAAAATATTCTTAGACGTTAGCTTTATTGAACTAGCTAACTATGTTTTTTAAATTAATAGCAAACACTCAATTCTACTAGAAACTTGGCATTTATTGGCATTACCTGAGACATCTTCATTAATTTTATTGTAACAGTAGTTTAACTACAGTAGAAACATTACCTATACAGTCTATTTCTTATACGGAGTATTTTTCACTAGCAGAGTAAAAATATTGTTAACTAGAAGTTACAGTTTACTTAGTACAAAACTAGTTAGATAGTAGATATGAAATTACACTGCATGTAAGTGACTAATATGATACTTCAAATGAGAGTTTTGTTTAAATGTTCTTTCGCAATAGCCACATATGAATGCACCCTCTTTATTGCACTCGTATCGAATGTGTCTTGCCAGATTATGTTTGTGTTTATACGTTTTTCCGCACTGGATACACTTGTGCACATTGAAAGATTTCGTAATTCTTCCTAAAATAAAATAAACATTAAGAAATGAAAACTAGACAGTAGCAACATGCAACATTATTATTCGTAACAAGTTAACAAATTTTCTTTGATGCCCGTTTTGTAGGGACAAACACTAACAAGAAACTTAAATTCCTTTCCATATTTGTATTTTTGGAGACGTCTTTGTTACATCTCGATGAGATGAGTGACGTACTTCACCTGCTGGGCAAGGGTTGTGGACACCTGTTTGGTATCTTAAAAATACACTGACCGGCAAAAAAACCGGCCAACCTGAAATATTTCGCAAAACCACTTAAAAATTATTAATTTAACCAGTGATTGATATTTGATTAAATAACCATTCACTGTTGACACACGATGTGCAGATTAGCTAAAAAAAATACAAATTAATATAGAATTAAATTTAAGAAAGTAACAAAAACAGTCTAAATACTATATTTTCTTAATTATTATTAATTCTTTGGGATACCTGGTACTACCGTTCAGGAAGAAAAAGAGCTACCACTGCGGCTAATGATCGTTTCGTTGTAGTCAACACGTTACGGGATCGCAGCTCAACGGCGGTTCAACTTCAACATCGCTTGCTAACAGTACCAGGGGTTGAAATAAATGAAAAGACAATTAGGCGGAAGCTTGTAGAAAGTGGTCTAACTTCGCAAAGACCTGCCACAGAACCACAATTGCTACCTAGGTATCGAAGGGCGCAGTTTGCACGATTGCATGCAAATTGGAATATGCAGCAATGGAGTAAAGTTCTCTTTACTGACTAGTCGCGTTTTTGTCTCCGATCACCTGATAGACGGGAAAGGGTGTGAAGAAGACGAGGCAAACAATATGCGTACTGCACCATCTCTGAACGATATCTTTTAAGGGAGGTTCTGTTATGGTATGGACAGATTTTTCTTCGAAAGCACATACCGACCTCATATTTGTGAAAAATGGTGCTTTAAACGATCACTGATATGTGGAAGAGATTCTTCAAGAAGCTGTCGTTCCATTTTCTCATTTTGTTGGAGATGGCTTCGTTTTAATGGATGACAACGTCAGGCCACATGCTGCACGACTCGTGACTGAATATCTGGATGAGGTCGGCATTCGAAGACTTGATTAGCCAGCATGCAGCCCCGATCTTAATCCCATTGAACATCTTTGGGATCAACTCCAGAGGCGTATTGGTCGCCGTCCAGCAATGCCAGAGACTCTTCAACAGCTACGGTTGGCCCTTCAGGAAAAATTTGAAGCAAGTCCTCAAATTTACTTAACAAATTTAATAAACTCAATGCCACGGCGGTTAAATGATGTAATTCAAGGTCGAGGAGGACATACACACTACTAATAATCAATTATCAGGAGGTTCATTATAAGCAGCCACCTTTATTGTTTTTAATTAAGAAAATATTGTATTTAGACTTTTGTTACTTTCTTAAATTTAATATTTCAGGATGGCCGTTTTTTTGCCGGTCAGTGTAGATTGTAAGTAAATATAAAAGCGTCAGTCCAGTCCTCAGATTGGACACACCTAGAGCTAGCGTTCATCTTACAAAGAGCTGGAATTTATAGAAATAGAGAAATAAATCTGTTAGTGTTGGAATAATAATAATAACATACTGGGAAAGCTCTCTAAAATAACAAACAGCATGCAATTATACACTACAGTGATAATCAGGGCATAAACTCTTCCTTAAGAAAGCAACAACTTCCAGAATAAATTCCAGCCACTATAAATTTCTTTTCTTATTGCTTTGGGTGAAACTCCTTCTAAACATTACACGAGACCACTATCCAGCAAAGGGTGAACAGTCAATTGAAATAAGTTTGAAATCTAGCTTTGAAGTTTTTCCTATCAAAGAAATTTAATACAACTAACTTCCCTTAAAAGTTAAACTTGAAATTTCCTTTTAGAGACTCTGGTAAATGGTTCGCAAGAAAATTATGTTAAATAGGCTACGTACTTAAATAGGAAAACTTAAAAGACCTGTAGAAAAACCAAAAAAGAATCAGAGAATGCCGATAAGAAAAAACTTAAAACTCTTACCGAAGTTACGAATCGGCTTTTGAGCGTTTTATTATTTAATAACGCAACCGATGCTTTTTGGGATGCGCGTGGGATAATTGTCATTGATTATCTTCAGAAAGGAAAAACAATTAACGGCGAGTATTATGCGAACATATTGCAGCGTTTGAGTGATGAAATCAAGAAAAAATGATCGCATTCGCGATAGCCAAAATCAATGAGTTAAAATTCGAATTGCTTTCTCATGCACGCTATTCGCCAGATTTAGCCCTCTCGGATTATTTTCTGTTTGAAAACTTGAAAAAATGGCTCGGTGGTAAAAGTTTTGTCAACAATGAAGAGGTGGAGTCTGCGGTTGATGGCTATTTTGAGCAGCTCGACGTTTCTCACTATAAAGAGTATCGAAACTATTGAACATTGCTGGGAAAAGTGTATCGAGCTAAAAGGAGACTATGTAGAGAAATAGAGATATTTTTCCCAAATTTTTGTTGTTTTCTTTGTTAGGTCGGGTTCTTCTGGGACTAACCGTATTACACTATATACATTTTTACATAGATAACCATAACTGCCGATGTATATTTTATTGTAATAAGATTTGTTGAGTTTTTTCAGTTTCTGTACACTGCTTGTAGTCTAATTTATCTTAGAACTACTAGAAACAGGAAGTTTTAGAGCATTCAGTCTCCTTTAGAAATATGTAATAGAGGCAAAAAAGGTTTTTCAAAAATTATCGATTTGCGCTGGCGAATATCTCAGAAAGTATAACACATAGGAAAAAAATGAATATAGACAGTCTTGTAGGAAATCTAATTATCTTTTATTTTGTAGGGAGTACTTTTTACCGTACGACGCACCGTTTCCGATTTATAAGCAAGAAACCAAAAACAGGAACCTTTCCACCCCCCTCCCCTCTGAAGCGGCATGACTTTTAGTATCTTTGCCTCCTAACTACCCCCAACACATTCCTCAAGAGGAAAATTTTCCCCTATTGCATGTCCTCTACAATCCGCTTTTGGGCATTCATTGACTGGACTAACACCAAGAACAAATAAAAACAACCATAAGAGTCCAGAAAACCACTCAACAAAATATACTTAGTATAAGTAGAATCAGTTCGTTTCGAGAATTTCGAGTTCATTTTGTATTTATTGTGCCGCAGCCAGAATGTATGCTTGTAGTTCTTCATAGACAGGACACTTCATAAAAGTTCCCACGGGGAGCAATGCATCTCCTTCCACATTTCTAGTTGAGATGTTTTCGAATCAAACGTCAAACGTACCCTAGTATATCATCTTGTTGCATCCACATTTCCTGACAACCCTGGTAACCTAGATAGAAACGATAAGGCAAGCAAGAAGATCAACTAAACGATCTTTAATTATCACCTCTCAAACTAAGACAAAAAACTGTTGTTGGAATTCCCTACAAGGCCTTGTACAATGGTTGTCTTCGTCCTAAACATTTCCAACCAGGAAGAAAGACTATAGAGGAAAAGGAATTCGTAAAGCAGAGTTAGCTAAACCGATACCTTGCATTCTTTACGGATGGTAGAACAAAAGTTGCCAAATGCTTACATACTTAGTGCGTATTCATGGTGCTGCAATGGCAGTGTTTGAGTTGCCTTCAACTTGTGAAGTACTTCCTGTTTAACCGTTGATAAATTTTAGCAAATTAAGACGCTCTTATACTCACTTAAAATCAATGTACTTGGTTATTGTGACTCTCGAAACTTAACATATGGAAGATAAGTATCCTATGTGACCAAGTTTGCATTAAATATCCATGAACACCCTGCATAATATGCCAAATTAAATAACATATGATTAGGACATAAAACAGACTTCAACCTAACATTTAAATAAATCAACTGGATGGTTTGGTATTCGTGTACTACGAGTACACTAACCATAGTCTTAAGTACATACCTCGTTATCTAATGCCAGTAGTAAACAATAAAAATGATCACAGGAAACTAAAAAAAAACTAAATAACCACACTAAAGTGGTGGATAGGTAAGATTCAACGTCAAAAATGGTCAGAGGATCTTTTTGTAATTAAACTACTTTTTCCACAAAAACAAACCTCGAATTATAAATAACACATTTATTCGAGAAAATTAAATACACAGCGGTGTTATAATTGAAACATATGTCCCATGTGCACCACGCCAATATGGCGTGTGAGGTTATGTTTATGTTTAAAGATTTTATTACAGTAAGTACAAATTTCCTTTCCGTCCTTATTGCACTCAAAACGCATATGCCTTACTAAAGTACTCATATAATTGTATTCCTTATAGCACTTGTTGCATGAATATCGTGTCTTCCGTTGATCAGAAGTGTTCCAACTTTCCAGCTCTGCAAAAAAATATTGTTATTGTCAATACAAATTTTATATAAAACACGTATTATTAAATTCGACACAAACTATTACCACTAAAAGTATTTTAAGTGCATTTTTGTTTTAAGAAGTCACAAGTAATCATTAGAGCAAGGGAGAGCTTTTCCCTCATTTTCTCATCGGAGATTTGATCAGTGGTACTTGGAAGTTTTCTGATTAAAAGTATTCTCGCATATATTCTCTACATAAAGTATTTTAAAATACACAAATATGAAATTAGGGCGTCACAAATTAAAATAAAAATAGAGAGAAAGAAAAAATCTACAATTCGAAATAGAATTAGTTCGTCATAAGTGCAAAAAAAAACTTAGTAACCGTTTCTCAGCAAGAATTACCTTCTTCCAGTGTTGCTGATCTTTCGATGATTTTTAAATCCAAACATTTATTTTATTACAAATTTTAGTTTATTTATGCGTTACTTATTACAACTGATATAAAAATCAGTTCATCTACATACACTGATTTATTTCCATTTGTGCCCGAAACAATGAACTTCAAGATTTGATTTGCGCTTGGTCGCATATGTACAGCCAGACACTTGACACTTAAACTGAGGCTCCTTTCCACATTCGAACTTCAGATGAGTCCGCAAAGAGGAACGATGCTTATAGGTTTTTGAGCAGATTGGACAGTCAAATCTTTGATGGGAATAGTTGCTTGCACGATAGTATCCTTTTTTGCCTGCAAGAAAATTTCAAGGCTTTAAATGAAGTAGTATGACATCATAAATGAATATACAACGGATACGTAAATAAAAGTATTTATTCTTTAAAATGGGTAACAACCAATTGGGTGTTTTACAACAAATATTCTGAGATATTTTAAAACTGGTCCTTATCTCCAAGAAAAGTATGATGGTGAAGATCGAAGTGTTGTGTTAGTCCTTCTTTAGATGCACGACGATGAACGCCACGCATATGTCTCTTTAAATTAGTGTTTGTTCTAGATTTATACGAACACTGGTCATAGGTACATTTATATTGGGGCTCTTTCCCACAGTAGTATGTTCTGTGATGATATAAAGAACTATGCCTTGAGTATACCTTTCCGCAGTCATTGCAAGTAACCATATAAACTGAAAAACAGAATTCTTTAAATAATTTATTTTCATTGGCTGTCTCTATAGTATTGAGAAATGTTCATTTTTGAGACACAGGGTGTTGAATTTGAATCTGATGAAATAAGCCGATGTAAATAACCCCTGAGAAAACTGCATCCTTTAACACCCTGTATCTCAAGAATGAAGCTTCGAAGGACACATGTTTATAGGAACTTCTTTGATCGGAAGAAAGGAACACCTTGTATATTAGTTTTTCCATAGCAAATCCTTATGACCTTTATGTTGATCATACGACCCAATTAAATGAAGACAAATCAAAACTATGCAGAAAACTTAATTTATTAATATCCTTATACATTTAATGTAAGAGACTCTTTATTAACATATTATATCGACTTATTTATTGCTAAGTATGCCTAATAGAATGAACTGTGAGACTTGTTTTGCGTTTAGCTACGTAGGTACAACCAGGCACCTCACACTTAAATTGAGGCAGCTTCCCACATTCGAATTTCATATGATTCCACAACGATGGACGATGTTTATAGGTTTTCGAACATCTTGGACAGGTAAACGTTTGATGAGAATAACCCTTTGAAGAGTATCTTCTTTTACCTACAAGAACGATTTTAAGTGTTATTGGTTCAAAATAACGTGTTTTGGCTTTCCTACTACCTACACTTTTACTGAACTTCTAAAATATAAACTACCACAAGATAAACTTTGCTTTTGAATTTACTTAGCCCGGGATATTTCTCCTAATTAGATTGTATAAGGGAACCTTTACAATAACAAAAGAAAACTTACATCGATAGCTGTATTATACTTTATATATTTGCTAAAATACCATACAATATTTGTACAAAACTAAATCTTGAATATACAATTCTTAACATTCTTAAATTACCACGAATTCTGTATTCTTATTCGCTTACAATAATTTTATGTTTATTGTAAATGTGAGTCCTTAGATAATCCTTTCTGTAAGTAGCAAAACTACAATAAGGACATTTGTGATCAGGACTTCTCCCACATTCATGTAGAAAATGACGGCAAAGATTTTGTTTGTGTTTATATATCTTAAAACACTTAGGACATGTGAAACCTAAAACGGAAACAATTAATGATCTATCTACACACCGAACGTAGATATTTTAAATTAAATAGTAAAACTATTTCAATCTATATTTACAATGGAAATAAAGAATTAGTTTAATTTATTTCTAGTTTCTTAATAATTTATATATACATACAAGGTGATCATTTTAAATCTGCCCACCTTGAATAACTCTTTAATTAGTAAAATTGTCAAAAATCGCTGCAACTCGTCAAATTTTTTTTGGAGGGGGGCATTTAATAACCTATTCTAATCAGTTGGGAAACTTTCACCCTCCCCCCGACCCCTTCACCGCTAAAACAAATTTGACGCGTTTCAGAGATTTTTGATAAATTTACTAATTAAAGAGTTATTCAAGGTGGAAAGTTTTAAAATGATCACCCTGTATATATCCAAGACGTACTTACTACAAATTCCTCTGCTGTTATTGTTTTTGTTAATATTTTCATCTTTTTAATTTCAAAGCAACAAACTTAATGAAATAATTCACAGAATTATTCAATCTTTCTCAGGAAATAAACAATTGCAGGATTATTCTCACATTTCAGTAGAATTACCAGTGTTTCAAACAACCTTAACCTACAGCTACAAGGCCAAGCGTTATTGATATTACATCAACATGACTTCACTTATGACAGGTTTTAAAAACTATTGAGAAAAGCTCTCTTTTCGAGCCGCCGAAGTGACCACCGTGGCTGATTTAGCACGCGGTGGTAAGGTTTTGGTTAGAGAGAATAATCTTTCGTCATTATTTCCAGGTTACCGCAACAATATTTTTTCGCAAGTCTGGCAAAGTCCCAGATGCATCCTCGAAATCGCTGCTTCAGGCGCTAGTCGGCCAGGAAATCCTTGGCTGTTAGCCACCTCCATTATTATTCAACCTCTCCAACGAATTCCATTGCCAGCCGACAAGAATAACAAACTGAATGGTTATTGCGAACTGTATTATATCTGTAACAGCCAGCCGGCCAGTGTTCAGTGCTGTTATGAATAAGATGAAGCATACAGATGGCGTTCCATCTTGAATAAGTCATCATTATTAGAATCCCATCTAAGGAGTTAACCGCTGATGAAGTTTGGTGTACACACGTCATGAAGTACGTGAAGTTTAGATGTGAAGTAGATGAATTTTAATGAAATGCATGAAATTCTAATAAAGTTCGTGAAATTCGTGAATTTTTAAGTAAAGTTTGTGAAATTTTAGTAAAGTTTGTAAAGATTTGAATTATTGATGAAGTTTACAAAATTTTAATTGAGTAATTAAATTTATATATGTTAGTGTTTGTACATTTGTTCAAGTTTTCGAGTTGTTTCTTTGTATACCGTGTTTTTAGGCAATTGAAATTCTCTTGAAAATCTACATTTTTGACACTTAGAATTAATCGATATTTCTGTATGGTATGGAATGAAATTCACCACCCTGTATAGCTTACTTAAAATACGTAATATAAGTAACTACCTGAAGTTAACTAAAGTCTCCACGTGTGAATTAAATTAAAAACTTATTAAAATTCTTTTAACTAAACCTGTTTTTTGTAAATAAATAAATAAAGAAATTAGCAAATGTTTTATTATTATTATTAGGATATTACTTTCAAGGTGTGATGGTGTCTGTGGTGAGAATATGTATGTGCTTGCTTATATTGTCATTGTTATAATCATTAAACTTAACTTTATAATTAATTAGTAAACTATAGAACTCAAATTATTAACATTTGTTTTATAATTAATCGAATTCTTTTACTTGAAGTACCTATTATTTTGAATCAGTTAAAATCATGCATTTAAAATTACTTTGTTATTATTAAAAAAGCTATAACGGCTGTAAATAACAAAAATCACTTCTTTAAAGAAAAATCCTAGCCTGCATTTTAACCCATTAACGGCCAAGGCATCAAATTTTAGTTTTTGAGAGCTCACCTTTTAAATACAGACCAACTGAAGTCTAAAAAGTACCACAGTAAGTAAAAAAAAAATTTTTCTATACGGGGTGTTCTCAAGAAATAATGTTACGTTTTCGCATCAATGGCGGAATATGGGGTAAATACTATTATCTGACACATAAGCTGAAAAATGCAGTTTTTATTTTATTTCTATAAGTATAGTTTTGTAACAGGTCACAAATGAAAGCCGATTGTCTATTGAAGTCATCAAAACATGCAGGATGAAGATGCACGTTACACTTTGTACACATATACCCAGTCTAACTTGTAATTCTACATCTTCTTCTCGACTTTTCTGAATAACGAATAATGCTGTGAGCGACCGTATCTTTTCTAATCTCGTCAAGTAATTCGTTTTTGGTTGGTCTATCTCTTCCTTGGTATGCCCTTTTAGTTTCATCTTGATTTTCCTCTTCAATTTTACCTTCTGATTTGATTAGTGCCATAACTATAGAAGAACGAAATTAGAGTTGAGGTATCTTTTTATTGTTGGCAGTTTTATACAGATTCCAACAGTTGACTAAACACTACCGGTGCAATTTATAAAAAGAGGTCACCACCACTTTTCACCTCTAACCTTTATTCGGTAGTTAGCTATACCATATCGTGCAAGTTCACACCATCCATATTTTTATTATATGTATTCTCTTACAACTAAAAGCTGTGGAACACTAATTTCTTTCTTCTGTTTCTGATCATACCGTTTTGTATCCTGCACGAGATTTATTGGTATATTCTTTGTTATCATTGTTACGATGGAACTGTGGTTCAATCGAATAACACAAATATTTGATCCACTGTCAAGCCTA
>VTPC01090169.1:69130-116647 GCA_011009095.1 Ignelater luminosus
TTTTGTAAACCCAGTGGCAAAGCGATAAGTTGCTTAAGATTATTTTATATTTTTGATAAATAACTGCTGTAAGGATCAAAAAATTATTAAATGTTCACCAAATACAATAAACGAAATTATTTAGAATCAAGTTTTTTATTTTCTTTTAGCTTTCTTTTTATTGGCCATACTACATTGCTGCATATTTTAAACATCTAAACTTATAAATCCGAGCTTTAGTTGTAAATATATAACTATCAAGTGCTAATAATTTATTTGTTTATTACTTATGTCAACTTCAGGATTAATTTCATGATCTGTTCGATTTTTCTTAATATTTAATCACGTGGTACATATTTTTATTATGAAATAACATTTATAAACCTTTATCTCACAAACATTTGAATTTTATTTTAGTAACAAAAATAAAAATCTCACCTCTACTATTTTTTTAGAACTCAAACCAGAAATAGACTGGGATGGTTGAGCGAAACGATAACTAAAAATTAAAAAAAGTCTTTAAAATTAAAAAATTTGTCGTGCAAAATCTGAAATGTAATCAATAATTAATAAACAACTAACCGATTCAGAACCACGATCGTCGCTAAATGAACTAATACGAGATTATGTTTGTCGTAATATCGTCGTTACATCACCAAAACACTTCAAACTTGGCAAACAAACTATTTTGTAGGTGTACTAGACTCTCTATCTGTTTGCATACCAGAACAGATGCTATCTGTCATTTAAAAGATTATTCTCTAGTAAAATTCGTTCAATGTAACCTCTCATAGTATTAGAATCAAAAAACACTTAAGACACTTATTTTACAAGGAGTACGTATCAAAAGTAGACGCAATTATTGTAAATAATTACAGCGATAAAAATCTCACTGCCAAGACTTGTCGAGTAGAACTAAAGCTTATGAGATGATACAGAAAATAAAAAACGTTTTGAAGTAAATCTTCTTTATTTTACTTTTGATGCTTTAAATTACGCTGTAATATTTACAAGGTCAATATGGAGTTTGAAAATCATACTCCCTTTACTAGGTGTAGGGGCAGGTTCAGATATTCAACTAGGGAGGTAACTGCCACAATGTATTACGTTTTTTTCGTTGCGCTGTTTTGTTCTAAGGCAGGCCCTGGAATAGATAGAAAAGTATAAATACATTCGGCCCTTAAAATAATACTAGAGGATTACATGATGATAGCAGGTAATGTGCCTTTGTAATTGAACTTTCTGCTTAGCCTTGTACAAACAGCCTTTGAAACCGCAAGAAAACTTTGGCACTACGCCGCATTCGTATTTTCTGTGTCTCCATAGCGAACGACTTCGTCTATATACTTTGGTGCAGTTGGAACAATAATATAATTCTCCATCATCTGAAACATTTTAGAATGTGAGCAGGTTATATCTTAATCTGTAAGTTACAGAGCCAAGCTCGCGGACACTGACATTGCTAAAACTACTGCGGAAGATTTAGGTTGCAATCTACCTAGGTAACTACAATATCTAAAAATGCAAAAAAGTAAAAAAAAACTCATAAAACGCTAATCAGCATTCCTAAAAAATTAGAAACAAAAAATTTATTTATTTATGAAATTTAAAAAAACTTTTTATGGGTTTTGGGACTGCAAATTTTAATTTGTGTTGGATCATTTAATTTGTATTAGAAATGTATTTGTTTCCTTTCCCTTGTTTGAGAAAAGAAGAATCAGCACACATAAATCCAAAATATTTATTACCCCTTTAACCATAACATTTCATGAGTAATTAAAAATATAATCATAAACCTATATTTGCAAATTTTAAAGTTGATTGTGCTTCTTCGAACGCAGATGATTGCGAAGATATTCAGGTCGTTTGCAGGTGTAGGAACACAGAATGCATTTAAACTTTCCTTCGTTTCCACATTCGTATTTCACATGTCTTTGTAAATGGCCTTTGTGTTTGTAGTGCTTTCCGCATTTTAGGCAATTAAAACGACCTGAAACGTAACCAGATTAGATATAATAAGCTTTTAAAAAAACCATTTCACCAATGCAAAAATAATTTTCCCGAAAACTTTTCATGCATCCCTCCTGCTTTGTATGTTAGGTAAATATTAAGTGTAAGTGATTGGTCACAACATAAACAACTAGTACAAAGATATGAGAAATTTGTTTATTCCTTTTAGCTACAGTGCAATGTTAAACTAAAAAATTGTATCCTTTTGTTAAAATAAACACAGTAATTCTTATGTAGTGAGCATATATACACTTTGATGGGCTTACAATAGGTCTGTTTAGAATAAACTGCTGTGGTATTTTAAAAAGTTTTCGAAAGTTGCAAAATTAAACCTAAACTCTATCTCTTATAATAAGTAAGATATTTATGCTGACGCTCAAATATGGATCACCCTGTATACAAAACCTAAAACACTACATTATTATTTTACACTTGTTTCTCTAAATACAAATTAAGATCTTTATCTTCCAGTAAACCAATCTTATCTCTGTGTTGACTTTTAATATGACCCAATCGATGTGATTTTCGTTTACTCTTTTGTGGACAAAACGGACATTGAAATTGGGGCTCTATTCCACATTCGTATGTTAAGTGCCTTTGCAAGGAATCCTTCCTTGTATAACTTCTTCCGCACTGTGAACATCCAAAGTGTCCCCATTCGCGTGCTCTATTAGTCGAAGATGCGTGTTTTCCTCGTCCACGATTTATCTGTTCTCGTAGGTTGTCAAACGTTATTGGATCGGTCGCCCAGATAGTATTTAAGTTGTTTTCACTCAATTCCGTTGTCACTGGAAAATCTTCACCAGTTGTAGGTAAGCCTGAAACACATACGTTTCTCTAGTAGCTAACTTAATCGTAAAATTCTACAAAATCTAAAGTGAAACTTTTTTTTTTAAATACGAAACGAATTAGACTATTGTTTATCGATTTACTCGAAAATCGATAGTAAGAATATACGACGCAGCAAGAGAGAAATAGTATGTAAAATGAAATAAAAATTGTGGTTATTAAATTTTATTTAAATTACAATCCTTTCTGAGAAAACTGACAACACTGGCAACAATATGGCACTAACATAAAACTAGCAAAACCATACGTTAAATCGTGCATAATAGCACACAATTTGAAACTTTAAATCTAGAGGTGCACAATACGAATTAATACCGAGAACACTTCCTCCTGAGATTTTCGATAGGTATATGATGACATGTCCTCATATGTCTCAAGAGCCTATGCCGATGTTTGAAGCTTTTGGAACACTGTAAGCAGGTAAAAGAAGGTTTTTTTTTCACAGTCTAGACGCAAATGACGACCCAAAGTCTTCTTTTGGCAATAAGTTCTTCGGCATCGGGAACATCCGTATCTCACGCCAGAGGTGAAACATTTAAGTTGAACATATTCTTCCATCGAAGAAGCGTAGAGTATAACATCTGGAATATAATAAGTCGAATTACAAATTAACAAAAAATCGCGTGTTCTACCACTAAATTTGTGTATCATCGGCATATGCGTGTTCTATTTGAAACAGTTCAAACGTGCTTTGTTTGTCTTACTGTCCAGAGTCCAGTTTTTGAGCTATAGTCTGTTTCCTCCTTTTTAGCGTAATGTACACAATGAGTTTAAGCAAAATACACCTGTAGGTTGTTGAATGTTATGGCAATTCTTTGTTCTGTGTCACTTTGATCTAAATCCAACCATTGTTGAGTAAAATTAATTTTTATTTTTCCAGTTCGCTTCCCAAACTGCTACAGTGGATTCAGCTAAAAATAATTTAACCCGCAAAAGTACCCATCTAGCGACAAACTAAAGAACTAATTTTTTCTTAAATGCTAGAAATAATTTCTTTTCTGAAAGAAGTAGAAGTAAAAATTCTGATATTATGGTAGTGTCAAAAAGTCCTATATCGTCGAATTTGTTTAAACATAATAACATTTTGGAGAGGAAGCTCCATAGAATAGAACTGTTTAAATAATTCGTTCTTTTCTCAGTGATGAATTTCGTGAAGGTCGTCCATTCACGTCTGTTGTTACCGCTAACGTTAATGCTGTGCATGAAATGATTGAGCGAGATCGGCATGTGACATACCGTGATATAGAAGTCACTTTGGGCATTGACACGAAAGCAATACACACCATGATCATTTAAAAGTATGGAAGGTTTGCAATCGCTGGATTCCATATAATGTGAGTGAAGCTCAAAAGAAGAATCGTGCAAACTGGCGCAAAGAAATGCTGAAGAAATTCACCCGAGGCCATTCAAATTTGGTGTACGACTTTGTTACTGGTGACAAAATTTGAATCTACTTATACGAATCAGAAACTATACAACAATCTACTGTTTGGATGTTTCGAGGTAAGTCGAAACCCACAGCGTTGCAAAGCAAATAATCGCTTGTTTCTTCTCTATTTCTGGACATGTGGCAACCATAGCTTTAGAGGATCGAACAACTATGAACGCTGATTAGTACACAACAACTTGTTTGCCAGAAGTCATCGTGAAATCAGAAAAAAGTCCCCACATACTGTCACAAACTGCCGACTTTTTAGCCAGTGATAAGGTGAAATTGATGCTGCATTGTCCGTATTCGCTTGATCTAGCACCAAATGACTTGTTTATGTTCCCGACAATGAAAAACAAGATGAGTGGTGATCGTTATTTTTCTTAGCTGAAGCTACCTTTGAGGCATTTAGGCAACTGGTTTCTAGGATACCAGCTTCAGATGAAAACAATGCTTTGAAAATTGGTTTGAGCGTATGCAAAAGTGTATTAATGCTAAAGGCGAATATTTAAAAAAAAATAAAACCATTTACTAAATTGTATGTGTATTTTTCTTAACCATTTGCAGAAACTTTTCCAACAAGCCCCGTATGTAGTTACATGTCTGTTTAAGGCGTTGTTCGGCTACATATCGTATCTCGAATGACGAAAATGAAGCAAAATTCTATTTTCTAGAACTATAATGCACCTTGCCTTAGGGAAAAACTGATTCAATCCTGAATGACCACCAATAAAACTACCAGAGGGAGCTGTCCCTCATCTTGGTTACATAGAAGACTCATCCAAAAGTTATCTTTAAAAGAAACTAACAACAACAACAAAATTGATTCAATTTCTAGTTCAAGCCTGGTATCGCTGTATTAGGAGAAAAGAGTTGGGAAAAGTAATGAATTGCATGCCAAAAAAAATGCAAGTTGGTTATCAAGAACAGACTTGGCCAATCAAATATTAACAGTAGTTTAGATTTAAGTAATATAATTATTATGTACGTTTTAGGTTTTGTTTCTTTTTCCATTATCTGTATCAGGGATCGGCAACTAGCAGACCGCGAAGGACAGAGATTTGGACCGTCAGTTCAGAGCACTTATCAACACAAGGAGAGTTAGGGTCTGATGCTGGCTCACTATCTACATCTCCTATCTGCTATCTCTATCTATTTATTCCTAATTCACTTGTTGGTTTGCATTTGTATTTTGTACAGAGCGGTCGATTGTACGAATTACTTAGTTTATCGTATATTTGTGCTATTCGTGTGCTTAACTAAAACTGTGTAGGTATCATGTTTTTAAAAAAAAAACGTAAAGTTGACATTGAAAATAGAAAATCTATGACTGAATGAACAGAAGAGTATGGTTTTACGCTGCCTGAAAAGACTGGAACCGTTCCAGTTTGCTTCATATGCAACAAAACGGTCGCCATTGTTAAATGTGGCAACTTAAAGCGATACTACGAAACAACTCACCAAGATTTTCACAACAAGTTTCTTCCCGGTGGTGCAGAGCGTAAAGATAAACTGCAGGCATGTCTGTCGTCTTACAAGAGTAGCACGGTTATACTGCTCCGGTGCGTTAGCGAGCAAGAACAATCAGCACAAGCAGCGTTGTGTGTATGCTGGACCCTTAATAAGCGCCAGAAACCATTTTCAGACTCCGAGATCGTAAAAGAATGTATGTTGGAAGTGACCACAGCACTTTTTGAAAAAAAGAAGGGTATTGTTGCCACTATTCGGGGAATTCCTTTGTCGGCAAGAAACAATTCAAGAAGAACAGAAATTTTCGCTGCTGACAATAATAGCAGCTTGCTTGGTCTTTTAGAAAAAGTACCAAATGTTTATTTTTGTGCGGTTCTTTGATAATGTGAGTAAAGCATTTAGAGATGTTCTACTAGCAATACTGTCGTTTAAAGGAAATACTCGCCGAGAATATTTGTTCAAAGCTTTCGATGACTTCATGACAAAATTAAGTCTCAATTATGATAAAATTGTGTCTATTTTAACCGACGACGGTGCCCCGGCAATAATTGGCAAAGAAATGGGTTTGCTAAAGAGAATTAGGAATAAGAATGCTACGATAATATCTTATCAGTGTATAATTACCAGACATCCCTCTGTGGTAAACTCAGTGCAACACTAAAGAATGTAATGGACGTCTTGGTTTAAGTTGATCAATTTTATGAGGTCTCGTTCTGCTCTTCAGCAAAGACAGTTCAAGGAATTTCTGTCTGAACTGCAACACAACAATATTTAGCTAAGTAAGGACGAAGTAATTGAACTAGATAGAATGGACTGATGTAGCTGCAAAATTGTTCAGACTTTCGAAACCTTCACTTCAAATGACATGATTGACCTGAAAGAAGATGTTTCTTTAAAGATGTATAAAAACGGTATGCACCAAAGAATTTTGGATTGAGCAGGTCTTGGAGTAGTACGAAAATTGTAAAATACTGCCTATTAACCTGGCTACCATGTTTGGCTTCACATACATATGTGAGACCTCTTTCTCCAAAATGAACATTTTGAAGAACAAATTTCGCTCTAGGTTAACAGATGCACACCTTGAAGGCCATCTGCGAATTAAGTTCTTCTGCACGAGTACCAAACTTCAGAAAACTGGCTCTGGATCGGAAATGTAATTTCCCATATTAAAAGCATTACAGTCTATAGTTTTTAAGCATCTAACAATCTAACTAAAATAAAAACTTTTGTTAGTTATTACAGATCTTTGTTTCTCTGGATCTCACTAAAATATTTTATAATGATCTCGGCCCCAGTAGAAATTATTTGCCAACCCCTGATCTATACAGGGAGTTGCAAATTCGAGTAGTTGTATGGAGATCTCAAAAACCATAAGACATACAAAATTGTTTAAATCATTGCAAAGTTGCGCATTTATGTGCCTAATAACATGCCGTTTAGAAAGTCTAAAAATTTTGAATATTTCCCGAGATATCCGAAAAAAACCGAATTATTAATTTTTCGTTTTGAATTTCTTACGCCTTTGTTTTCAAATTTATCTAAAAACTAATAACACATTATTATAGCACTTTTTTTATGTTGTTTAAAATTGTGTAATCATTTTTGAGATACGACGTTTCGTATTTCAGGTATCATCATCAAGTCAATTTCTTTCAATACGGACCTGGATTTTGTTTTACATTTTTGATGAAAACTGGTTTTCAAATGAATAATCCCATATATTTTTTACAAAGAATGCGTTTTGTAGTAAAGAAAATGATGCTTTTTTTATCGTTCAATTCTTGGCTAGTACGGTTCTGGATATTTTAATCAGAATTCATATTATGTTAAGACAAATTAACATAACTGTAAAACTCAGTTTAATAAACATATACAGTTTAAGTTTATTTAAACTTATTTTATTATTTGAACAAACAAAAAGGAAAATTCACAATAACAACAACTACAACCAGACTGAAATACTGAGAAATCTAATAACAATAACAACTCCTCGAGAAAATAGACAAATTCGTCCCCAAATAAAATTTAGTGTTAATGTTCGGGGGAGGGGGTATCCTTGTAAATACTATTTTAGGGCCTTTTCTTAGAAATGAGTTTCAAGAATACTTAATGAATGTCCTTTTGGTGAGGTCACCTCATCTCTGGTTTAAACGAGACGGTGCACCACCACATAACAACAGAGCATTTTCAGAGTACTTGAATATCGAATTTCCAGGAAGGTGGATAGGAAACAGAGGTGTAGTACCTTTCGCTTGACTTATCGCCTGTAGATCTTTATCTATGGGGAACATTGAAAGATAAAGTTTATAAAAATCAACTTAATAAAGTGGAAGATTTAAGTATGCGCATTTTGAATGCATTGACTTCTTTGAGCGGGAGCGGCCTTCAAAGAGCTATAAAAAGCATAAGACGAAAAATAAATCAATGTATTGATGCAAATGTTGGTCTTTCTAAGCGTTGATTTTTAATATTATTAATTTAATTTTAATAGTTGTTATTGTTATTAGATTTCTCAGTATTTCAGTTTAGTTTTAGTTGTTGTTTAGTGAATTTTCCTTTCTGTTTGTTCAAATACATTTTAAGGAAAACAAAATCCACATTCTTTCTTTTTTATTCAAAACGAGCGAACGACTAAAAGATATTTTGAAGTGGCGCATTTAGAATTCAAGTTTAAAGTAATACGAAATTAGAAATTGTTGGTGACGTCACCATTGCCTTTTCTATTTTTCTAGATATTTGATGAATCACACATTAAACCAAATTTACACTTAATTTTATGTATGTATCAATCTTATAAAGATATAATAAAATTTGACCGTTTTCTAATTTTTTAAATGCCGGCTAACAAGTGTGCGACAAGTTTCTAGATCCAACTTTTTTAACGAGAAGCTGCTGACGCCTTGCAGTTAGGCATTTACTACAATGGAATCGGATTTATCTAAATCTTGATATAATGTTGAATTGAAACCTTACTCTATCTTGTCCATCAAGTTGTAAACAAAAACAGATAGAAGTGTTAACGTAGAAAAATAGAAAGACATCTTGGGTAGTTTATCAATGCCTTGCCCTGCTTGAGGCCCCACAGGTATTTATTTACTTAAAAAAGCAACATGTGGAAAATACAGATTTTTATTTCAAGCAACTTTAAACCACAAAATAAGCTTATTTAGTAATCTCATTAAACTCACTATCATTCTGAATCTCAAACTTGCACGCTCAAGTAGTCACCGTATTAGAAATTTTGTCCATAATATTTGATCTTTATAAATACATCAAATTGTTATAGAAAATTCTTAAAAAAACATATTTAATCTATGGATACTCTAGTTAAAATACTTCATTATTATTAGATATTAATCTTCACTCCAAAGACAAGCTGGAATTATTTACTCGTAAAGAGAATTTTACTCATGAAGCCGAGTCTAATTTAAACGAAACAAACTTCCAGTTTATCTTCAGAAACGTCTTGTTAGATCAAAATTTTGTTGCGTGTTTTGCTACACAGTGTGTTCGAAGATTGTCTTTTCTTTTACACTTATACGGACAGTACGGACATGAGAATTTTCTTTCTTCTCCACATTCGTAATTCATGTGCCTTAAAAGACTGTGTCTGGTGTTGTAGATTTTGGTACAGTTGCCACAGGGATGGAGAACTTGACAAGTATCTAAAATATTATGCAAATTAATCAGAATTGAATAAATGAGAAAAAAGTTTTATGAAATTATTAAATTTATTAAAGAATAATTAATGAGGTTAAATTAGACGGTTAGATAATATTCTAATCTACACTACAAAACAGTTTAAACAGCCTCCTATTATTCTGTCTGTGATTGTCGGTTCCGCTCCTTTAATTCAAGTTTGATTATAGATGGAAAGTATTTATTTTACCTACAAGTTACATATCGAGTTGTATACTACCAGATAAGCTACATATTATGTACCTAATTATTACAATCATTCCATTAAACACTACACGAAACTACATATTACAGTTAATCCATTATAGGCATAACATTTCTAAATTTATACTTAAATTCTTCCACTTTAGATGGATGATGATTGCCAACATGCGCGTGCAAATTATGCTTTTGCTTAACCATATACGGGCAGTATATGCATTGAAACGAAGCAGGCTTCCCACATTCATATTTTTCGTGTCTTCTTAAATTGTTCATTTGAACATAACTGCGATTGCACGAGGAACACTTGTAAGGTCTCCTCTTATTTCTTTTGTGCGTCCTGAAGCAAATCCCTAGAATTAAATTTATGGTTAATATCATATTTTCTTATCAGATTTTATAACTACCTACGTTTTTGCAGTAAGTTACTTTGTAATAAGACGGTCTCATAAAATACAGTCTTCATGCAAATCCAAACTTACCCAGTAAGAGTGTCAAATAGTGACTTGTCTGGAACATTACTATTAACATCCAAACTAAACCAATTCAATCGAAATAAAACTTCAAAGATGGTAGGATTATTCTGATTATCTAAATTATAGAATTGAGTATTTTCCTTGATGCAATCCTGGTTGCAAGGCTTACCGTTGATAGTAAGAACGATTTTGTTGTCATTTTATCGTTGCATTTTTAAATTTACTACCTTTAACAATTGATTGTACAAAAACATCAAAGTAGATAATAAACCTATTATTCTTCCAACTTCTACATTATTTTAGCAATTTCTAAATACAATATCCAGTGAACTTAAAACGACAACTTAACAATTAATTTGTAAGATTATATTTATTTGATATTGTGCAATATAGTCTTAACGCTGAGTTTTGCTTGAGTGTACCCATTAATAAGTCTAAATTGACATTTGTTGCTTAAACGTGTTAACCAAGTAAATATTTCAAATTGTTTCTTATGGACTCTTAAACCTTTATTTCACTCTTTCTCAAAAATGCGATTTCGGTAATATTTTAATTCTGTTAGCCTATTTCAAGTAAGGTACAAATTTTCCAGCACTACCTTTATTGAAATATAGGAAAGGTTTATAACACAAATTAGAAAAGACGTAACCATATTTTCAATGTTCAATAAGTTCAATAAGAGGTATAAAGAAATTTTCACTGAAATTGCTCTTACTATAAGATTACAGAGTCGAGGTTGACATCACGGTGTTTCTTCGCATATTTAACGTGGCGTTTAAGAAGATCCTTCCTCTGACATTTGTAAGGACAAAATGGACATACATACAGGGCATCTTTACCGCACTCGTATTTTATGTGTCTCTTCAAATTTCCTGAATGCCTATACACCTTTTTGCAACCCGGACAGGTATAGCCGTTAGACTGCGACGTGGCTGAAAACAAAATTATTTGCTTAGCTACTTTACAAATAATATACCTGGAATAATGCAATAAGATTAATGCGGTTGTTTAACTGTTTGTTTATTTTATTGTGTCTTACAAGCTTACATAACAATGGATATTGGCAATTCTGTCCAAACTTGATCTCACTAAATTATTATTTGCCTTGGTAGTAATTTCTTATATCAGTCAAATGTTGAGCTGCATTTCCAATATGTACGTTTGTGTCTTTTAAAGTAAAGGAGTTCTCAGGGCAACACAAAGAAGAAAGAATTGATTAAACTATTAAGATCTTTAATAGTGTTATTGTTCCTTTTAGATTACAAGTATTCCGCGTGAAACAAAGTCTTCAATAATTAGATTAATGTACTGATCGAAAATTTTTGTGGACATTCTTAATATGTGTTTTCATGTAGTACCTTCTTCTGCCAATATAAGAACAATTATTTACTGGACAAATAAACGCTGGTTGCTTTCCACACTCGTACTTGCAGTGTCTGTACGACGACTTGTAATGACGGTAGATCTTCCCACACAGGTTACACACAAAGTTTCCTAAAAGCAATATACATTCAGTACCTAATTAAAAATTGCTAGAATACGATATTTCAGAAAACAACACAAAACTTCAGAACCCTATATATAATTTCACTTGATTACATCACAATCCATCTCATGATGGCAAACAGGCAGTAGGTAATGTTATTCTAGCAACTGGAATTTTATTTATAACCTTAATACCCTAAGTTTCTAATTATTCAAGATAGCTATAACCGGTCACTTTCACTTCGACTATTTCTGGTTATTCCATTATCTTATTTTAGCCATGGAGGGTAGGAGGTGGAAATACAAATATTTGTTTCTATCAAGTACATTTTTTAAATGATGTCTTTACGTGGATCGGGTCTTATCCTTATTATTTGGATGGTGATGGTGTTTTCTGCAAACCTAGCAAAGCTTGCTTTAAAACGTATTTGATGATACTCGCGTTAGTAGATACATATTACATTTTATTTTAGCAGTTTGTTACTAACAACACAAACATTGTAAAACACAGAGATGGAATAAACAACAAAAGGTCAATGTTCTTTGTAGTTCTTCTATCAAGTTCAATTGTCCCATTTCATGACTCTATGCTGTGTAAGTAAATGCCGGCCGTAATTTCCTTTCCTGAACGTTTTATACGGACAGAATTTACACAAAAATTGAGGTTTTTTGCCGCATTCATATTTTCTGTGATTGCTTAACGATGCTCTATGTTTATAAATCTTTCCGCAATCACAGCAGGAAACGGAACCAACTGAAGAACCTAAAATGAATAACACATAAGACAGATTGACATTAATGAAGGCAATGAATACAGAATCTTTGCTTATTTCCCAGTTTGTAAACGATAGATTGACAGCCGCACATATAAAAAACCAAAACTTACCTTGCACGGTAATACATCGAATGTTCTTTCCAAACGCAAGAGATTTAGTAAAAATATATTTATTAATTTGATTAACTTGATTACAACATGTATTATAAACTTTATACTTATAGATATACAAATAAACCTCTAACCCTTGTAAACGTAATTAAATTATTAAATATATACTACGATAGTCTTTGCTCCCTATTCATGCTTTATTAAATCAGTGACGGATTTACAGAGAAGTTATAGGGGCTGCAGTCGCCTCTCCCCCTAGTATCACGTTTTAGAATTCATAGCAACATCATTGTCGCTCATTAAGATTCACGCTTTTAGTAATAAACCTGTAACTAGAGCTCATAATTCTCCACTTAACAGTTCTACACCCGCCACTGATAGTTTTAATAATTTAAGGTACTTATTTTATTTGAATACTAGAACATTATCGTTTTGTGAATCCCAAACTATACTGTGAATCCCGAGCATGTGTTTTATAACATGAGTTTTTTGATATCCTCTGTAAGAACACTTTGGACATCCAAACATTGGTTCTTTTCCACATTCATATTTTATATGCCGTACCAGGGTAGATTTTACAGAATATTTTTTCGAGCATTTTGGACATTGGAATCTCTTCTGCCTCGTATTATGTGCGAAAATAACTACAAACAAAAACAATAAAATATCAATATAAAGAAATAAGTCAATTTCCTAAAATAACCATTGCAAATTTACCTCCAGATGTGTGTTAGTATTATACACAGAATGTTTACGCAATTACCACACCCTTTAAGAAATATTTACAAATCATCAGTATCAAGACAAATACCATAAGGAATGTAAAATAGGCAATTTGATTCTTTTTGGTGCATTTTACTCTCACCACATCCAAATTTACTAATAAAAAGGCACATATTTATAAAACCAAATTATTGATAGTTTTTTAAACAACAACAAACCTACAGATACGTAAATTATAATCACAAAAGTACATTACAATTCATTACAAATGTCTTTTCACTGTTACATGGGACCAACGTTTATATTCTTAAATGATATCCAAAAACACTAACACCACTCATGAATATGCTCGACATATTCTTTGATTTTTCTTTATACATTTTGTGTTTTATTTCTTTTGAATTAGATCAAGTCATGAATATATTTCGTTTAATTTCTGTGAAACGTTCCAGATTGTAAGTAAGTTAGGTAGTGAAAAAAGTTCTAAGAAATTGCTAAACACAAGGTTAGAAAAAGGAGAAGCTGTGCAGAAGCGAAAGCATCTGATGATTGTTACTCAATGGACAGCCAAGCTAATATACCAAAAATTAGTCCGCTTCATAAACACGAAGTGGTAGCGACGAGAAGCAAACGGAGACAATTAGCAACAACACCATGAATTTCCATGGATTTTCAATCACTATCTATCCACCCTTATCCTGAAGCTATTCCTAAAGAAGAAAACCCCAAAAAGACATGTTGGCTCTCGTTATCATTCCTGATAGATTCTCTTTAGTTAGTTTGCCAATAAAGCGCTCGTTGGTCTAAACCGTTCGTGGTGTTATAGAACAAACCAACAACCTTTATATTGTAAGATCGAAAAGGCTCAACTTGATTCTAAAAACTTCATAACTTAAAAATTCCTGACATTTCCAGATACAGGTTTAGTTCATAAGAGGATCACCTCCGATTGGGCTCAGTAGCGAACGTGATAATTTTGTGTTCCACAACCTCAACAAAATTCCTTTCGCGATCTATAAAAAGACACAAACTAGATAACTTGAATTCTATCGTGCAAGTAATTGCTGTTTCTAAAAGTTTAGCGCGTGGACTATCACTTTGGAAAATTTTGCTCCGCTGTATTAAATTTAGATGATGCAACAGTATAAGAACAAAAAAAACATAGCAAAGAGAGTAGCGCCAGAAGTTGGAATAAGCCCCAGAGTCCGATGACGTATCGGCAGACCAAGAAAGCGTTGGTGACGCGAAACCGTCAAGACCTAAACCGATTAAGGATACGACGATCATGACGCAATTCCCTTGTTAGGATGACGTAATCGTTAACTTTCATGATTGACTTTAATTCAAGAGAAATAAAATACAAAATACGTTCAACAGACACACTTTAATTTATACTATTTCTAACGATAGATCACTACGTTCACATGATCTCACAAAGAACATTTCTTTTTGTCTTGTACAAAAGTCCAAGACAGTAATATTTCGTTTTTCTACCACATTCAGGTTGGAATAATTATAGAAAGACTACATATGCCAAAAGGACTTTTCGCAACTACCCTAAAAAAGATGTTTCAATCTACACAAACAAGCTGTTTACCAATAATTTTAAACCATCATTTTCCTTGAGTGAATAGCAATTTTAAAGTAATGGTGGTCCTAAACAAATACGACTAGTATTCCTCATAAATCTCCCTGCGTGTGTGGCTAGACGGATCATCTCTTGCCATAAGCATATTCTGCATTTTATATCTTTGGTTGTAGCTTTTCTAAAGTCAGTGTCTTTTAGCAGCTGGCTCTCCAACAGGACGGTATAAATTTCTTCTACAGACTTTAAATTAAAAGCTTTTCTCAGCACAGCATTATCAACAATGAATCTCGTACCTCGGTATAATCAAAACATTTCTATCTTTCAAGGACACCTTGTAGAATCCATTTAAACTATTATATCTATGATAAAGACTTCCACAGCAAATTTCACACGAAAACTCAAGCTTCCTTTCATAATAAAATCGCAAATGTGCATTATTAAGATTATTCTTTATACTCTAAGATCGATTGCACGCCAACCTCTTCGTCCCTAAAACACAAAGTTCTCGTTATGATCACAGCCTATGGCATTAAATAAATATTGTTAGTGTTACCTTGTGTACAACAACGTGAAAAAGTATTGCATCTCTTTAGAAATTCAGGAAAATTTAATCTTGAATACGTTGCCTTCAGCCATTCGTTCTCTATATCACAAAAGTAGTTAGTCGCAAAATTTCATTTAAAAAACAGCAGAAGTTTTTGATAAAAACAGAAATATAACTAAAGAAAAATTTATTTCAAATTCCAAGACGATGTAGACAACATATAAAAGGAAAAAAACATCAAAATTACACAATATATTCCTTAAATCTAAACTACTGCTAATATTTGATTGGCCAATTTCTATTCTCAATAACCAATTCATATCTTTTTTTGGCATGAAATTCAGAGGTTTTCTTAACTCCTCCTTCGCAATGCAGCAGTGTCAAGCTTGAACTAGAACTTCGATTAATCTTCTGCAAACAAGTCTTATTCTGCAGTATTTCAATGTAGCATTCATCATTTCTGATACGATATGTAACAAACCAACGCCTTGAGCAGACGTGCAACCTGAAACCCTGAGAGCGGTAGATGCTTAGTTGTAGCGAGTACACATTTTGGCGAATATTCCTCTCCAAGAGATCTTCTAACTTACATATTTCCGGAATAACTGTTATGTTATTAAAAACTGATTCGTGACTGACTAGCACCTTCTGCATCTGCTCTGTGGTTCAGCTTCTACGTTCTTTAGACCACTGCGGATGAAAGCGTCTTTGCTACTCGGAAACAATTGACTTCTTCCGTGGTCTACACCCCACAACTCAGTGGAAGTACACACACTAGCACTGGTAACTTAGTTTTGCTTCATACGTATAGATAAAGTCAACTAGAATCCTTCATGCTGCGTTTTGGCGCGAGGTGTAGTTACGGTTCTTTTGTTTAGGCTAACCGTTGATTTGCATTATTAGAAAGAGCGAGGCTTCAGTTGGTTCTAAGTCATGTAAACCTGCGCATCTCGGCGTCCTCACGGACGTAAAAAATTAAATTTCATTTAGTGCCATGTTAATAAGTTATAGTTATGTGAAGAGACTTTTTACCGTGCGGGTAAACATTTTATTACTTCTTTGTCATTTCCAACAGTTAACATCTTAAACATTGTTTACAGTTAATAGAAGAAATAGAAGTAAGACAAATTTCACTTCTCACATTTATTATTCCTCTAACACTTTGTGAGTAAACTGTTCTCTTATACCAGTACTATTTACAAGAAACCATCTTTGGATATGAAAGTTGCAAAATTCCTAAAATTAATAATAAATCTACAAATAAAGGCAAATTCGTTGAACTTAACACTAGCATAATTAACAGTGAGATTATTTATAAGTAAATAATGCTAGGTAGCGATTCTTAAATTAATAATATTTTCATAAATGTTAATTAATAAACGAAGTCATAATCGGGATGTCTAGAACGCAGATGCTGGCGAACAGAAGTACGTTGAGTATATGCTTTTCGACAGATTGGACAAGCAAAATGGGCGATTCCGTCACATTCGTACTTTACGTGTCGGCGGAGGTTTGGTTTGTATTTGTACGACTTCGAACATTTGAAACATTTGAATGGTTTATCATGAATTTGCATTTTGTAAGGTCTTAGTCGACGTCGCATCTGCAGACGACCTGAAACAAAATTAAGATTCAGGAATGCATCATAACCATGTACTAAAACAGAGAGACAAACTTAAAAATATACATACAGATCGGGGAGTTATAACAGTACTACCACCAAAGAGTCTAGTCGTGATTGTTTAAATTATACACCCAAGTTGCTAATAAAAGACGACAGTTACAAAATGATACTGAATGACATCCACCTTGGCTCGTGATTTCAAGTCAATTTGGAAATTATATACACAGAGGAACTGTAAAGGGCCATAGGAATCAAGAGTTTATGTAAACTTATATCCCAAAGCGCAGTTTTACAAGATACAGGGTGTCAGAGTTGAACGCCCCCTTAGATAAGCGCCACTAAGTAAATTAACTTTTATGGGAAAAATGGAAGTTTCAATGCAATACAGATAATTCCATCTGTAGTAGTAGTTTATAATTGAAATTGAGTTCTATCATCTTCAGACATCATAAAATACTGTTTTACTCGAAAACGGTGCACGCTATAAAAATAAGTAAAAACAAGACTTTTTCTGCTAGATTAAGTATCAATTCGAAAACTAACAAAAATAGTCCAGTCAACATAGGGGTTACAGAGGACATGGAAAGGGGGAGAATTTTTTCCTTGAGGAATGTGTTGGGGGTAGTTAGGAGGTAAAGATACTAAAAGGAAACTAGAACACATAGGAAGAAAATGAATATAAGCATTCTTGTAGGAATTTTAATTATTTTTTATTTTGTAAGGAATACTTTTCACCGTACGACGCACCATTTCCGGGTTATAAGCGAAAAACCGACAAAAGGGACCTTTCCACCCCCCCCCCTAAAGCGGCAGAGTTAGGAGCGGGGATTTTTAGTATCTCTGCCTCTTTACTACCCGCAACATATTCCTCAAGAGAAGAATTCCTCGGCAACCCCCTTTTGGGCATTCATTGACTTTTCTTGAGAAATCAAGAAATGTATCCAAAAACTTCAAATTGCCTTAACCTTTGACCTGTAGAAGATAAATTAGTAACTATTACGTATTTCTAAAGGGGACTAAATGCTCTACAACTTTCTGTCTGACGACTTTTCTGTAAAACATAAGGCTGAGGAATTAGAAGGACAAGTTTAACGAAAAACGTGAGGCAAAAAAAAGTTTTTCGAAAATTATTGGCGAATACATATCTTGAAAACTACAACACATAGAAAGAAAATGAATATAGACAGTCTTGTAGGAAATTTAATTATTTTTTATTTTGTTGTGAATACTTCTTACCGTACGACGCACCGTTTTCGAGTTATAAGCAAGGAACCGAAAAGAGGGACCTTTCCATCCCCCACCCCCTAAAGCGGCAGGGCTAGGGGCGGGGACTTTTAGTATCTTTGCCTTCTAACTATCCCCAACACCTTCCTCAAAAGAAAAATTCTCCCCGTTTCCATGTCCTCTACAATCCGCTTTTGGGCATTCATTGCCTGCACTAAAAGACGACTGGTAGTAACAACCATGTAGACAATTCTATCGCAAACTTCGCAATCGTAAAAACAAAAAATTTTGAATAAGAATTTGGCAGCCTGTATTTTGGAAACGGTACACTTTAAAATACAAGTTGATCATTTTTTAAATCCTTGTGGTCATTAGAATACCCTTGTATAGTTCGAGGCCATCTTTAAGATTCAACCGGTACTCCAAATGCCTTTCTGAGAGCTGAGTCAATTACTTCGACAATTTTCCTAACTGTGGTCTTACCATATTTCGGAGAGATTGTCTTTCTTTTAACAAATGCACATAGATACATATGTAACAAATTCTTCAACTTTGGCTGTTTATTTCCTTCAACAATATCAATTCAAAGTAACATTAAACTAAACTACCAAAAAAGCGTCTTCAATTTTTTTGGCGTGTCGTAAATGACGAAACTAGATATTCTTTTCGTTTTAGCATTCAGACTTTTCATCCGTAATCTTAAATCTAGCTTGATGATCTAAAAATAACAATAATAGTAATTGAATTGTTCAAGAGATTTTGCTATTGCAAAACTTCTCAAAATTCCATTTTACTCGAAAACGGTGAATCCTATAAAAAAACCATAACAGCACTTTTTGTCAATAAAGTATACGTAGGTTTTCTTTTTCATTGACATAACATAAATTCCTTTAATGAGATAGCATAACAAGACACATTCTTTCACCAAACCGTAAAGGTTGTTGGGGCGTACCGTAGAAACTATTTAAATATGTCAAGAATTAAGAAAACAAAGTAATAAACATTATGCATATATATTTAAGAAGTTTTAATACAAAACTCAATTACATTCTTAAAAATTGTATTCATGTCCTACTAACACTACAAAAAATGCAATTTCCTTTTAGATCCTGCAAAATATTTACACTTGCAGTATGTTACGTACAGAAGGATTGTTAATCTGTCACTGTTGCTGTGATTAGCACAGAACAAAGAGCTACTAAACCTTCTCTAGGTGTACTTTACTGACATGTCTTTGTAAGTGCACCTTCTGATAAGCTTTGTACGAACACTGATGACACTTAAACATGGGTTCCTTGCCGCAATCATACCGTAAATGCCTATTTAATGCCGTTTTTGATGAATATTTCTTATAGCATTGTGAGCAACAAAATACTCCTGGTGATATTCGGTTTCCTGTAAGAAAAAATCAAAAATTAGGAAGAATATCCAGTTTTGCGTTTAAACTAACTCAAAGTAAACTTCAAATTACCTAAGTAAATTTTGTAAAAATCGGTTTCGTTTTTTCTTTAGAAATAAATTTCGATCAGAATATCGCAACGCTATTCTATCTCTGAAAGGGTCATTCACATCCAAATGGTTTGCGTTATAAAATTATTTATTATAACTTAATAAAAGTCTCTTTTACTATAAAATACAAATGATCAATATAGGTTTTCGATAAATAATGAATGACTAAACACAAATACATTGCTTTGAACTGTATTATAATATAAGTAAGCTATGGCCGTTATGGGTGAAGGTGGACGTGTTAAATGTTTCTTTGGAACATACAACATTTTCAAATTGTTATTTTAGCTTCTTTTCAAATATTTTATTTTGCTCAAGTTTATTAATCAATATCAGATGAATGGTATAAAAATGGATGACAGAGATAGCCTTCCTTTATAAGAACTATCTGTCATAATTTATGAAGTTCAGTCACTAAGAAGTTGTACAATTACATATATAAACAATCTCTAAAAATATAATAGTAGTAAGTCAGACAAGCTTAGCTGATTATAATTATACTTTCTATCATTATTGTTGTTACAATGCAATGAAATTCACGATAGTGCTATCAACTACAATATTTTATTAATAAATGCTTTCAGAATATTTATGTCGACTTTAATTCTATAAATGGTTATTCCACCACTTTTCAATTTACGTTATTCCAGTAAAAACTAAACAGTAAATTGTTGCTTCCTTGATCTAAAACCTTCTCGATTATCCATAAGAATCAAGACGTAATGAGAGATCTCATCTCTACTGGCTGTTTCATAACCAGCCAATTAATCGTTGCGTCTGGTTTTTAATTCTAGAAAATTGCCAAACTGTTTTAATTACACTGATTAACAGAGTTTTTTGTTCTTAAACAAAACTAGATAATCCTTACGCAACTTTCCATTCTAAATTCAAATTTTTTTCTATCACGTGTAGTTTTTGAAATACACGCCTTTGAAGTTCCAGTGAACAGTGTAATTATAATTACATTAGGTAATTACGTATTAGCGATAAGAAGTTTTGGAAATGAGGTAATTGCATTCCGCATATATTAGAAAGCTGTTAACCTGTCATCACAACAGGTATGTCACTCTGATAAATATTTGTAAATATTATTTTAACTTTCCATCAGTGAGATCACTTATGTATGAACCAGTTCAGTGTTAGTAGGGGAAGGTGGGGTAAGACGGGGACCCTAAGGATCAACGCTAATAAAAAGGCCTTATCTTTATTGCACAAATTAGGAAATTTATATACAAAATAATCAGTCTTTCTTTTTTCTAATTGCAAACGAACAAAACTAAAAAAATGAAATCTTCTCCACTCGTGAGGCAAGCCAGGGTAGCCACGGGGTAAGATAGGGTATGGCACTTTCAGTCATCGTTATCTTCACAAACTGGAGAGATGTGAGTAGTCTCATCGTCATTGTCCTCTACGCCGGCACATCCACAGTGTGCCCACTTCCCACATATTTGGCATGTGACCCAACCTTCATTGGACTCCGAATATAAGCCTTGGCAATATAAGCACTCTGCATCCTCTTCTGTCTCGCTGTCTGATTCTATAACTACTATTTGCTTCTTAGCTTTTCTCTTTGGTTTTTCATTTTTCTGTATTTTCTTTTGTTTACTTTTTTGTACTTTTGCTTTTTTACATTTTGTATTTCGCTGCCTCTCTTCTAGTTCTAGTTTGTACGGCGACGCTGTAATGATGGCTGTTTTTCCGCGTCTTCGGACTTGTCTCTTTCTTTTTTGTGCCATGTGCGGGTAAGGCATTAATTGTTTTGGGCTAATCAGATGAAATGATGAACGGTCTTCGGATTCGCAAACTGCTACTTGATATGAACATGGAGGTTTATCTAAAAGAGTTGTCGCTGTCAGAGTACTTTCTTGTAAGCCCGAACGTGAGTTTGAAGTATGAAACGCTGTTTGGTTGTCTGGCATCACACAAGTTTTAATTTTTGAAGTTCCTTTAGCTGAATTGACTGCTTCCAATGCTAGACTAGATAATGTGGGCAGATGTGTTTCTGAAGATTTCTTCGGTGAGGGCTGACATTCTGGCAGAGAACGTCTCCGGTTCGAAACAACTGGTTGCAAGCTCAGGTTAGATACAGACGATTCAGCAGATATGGGTTTGGGTTTGCTGATGTAGATAGCGGAGACTGTGAGGGTTGCAAAATTTGGGGGGGGGATATGCCTGCCTAGTGATATTTGAAGAGTATTTTGGTCCGGCGGCGGGGCATTAGCATTGAGGTCGATGGTTGAGACACTGACTGTAAAGGCTGCAAAGTTTGGGGAAGACGTATCATACCCTGCTCCTGAGGTAGTGATAGTTGAAGAGTATTTTGATTCAGCGGAGTCAGGGGAGGCTGCTGTTCGTCAGCTGAGCGTCGTTCTTCAGCATTCAACTCAATGTCAGTAGCTTCTACAGCAACAAAATCGGCGTCAGTAAAAATTTGATCATTATAAGGAAAGATCCCACATGCTTTAAAAGCATTTAAAGCAGTAGACATGGTGGCTGCTCGAATAAAAGCTTGTCCAAATAGCTCGGCTACTTGAAATTGGGTCACGACTTGACCAGGATTTGATCTCCGCCATGTCGTTACAGCTTGGTCATAAAAAACGCTTAATGGCCGCATGAATCCAACATCGCCTGGTTGTAATTTGTGCGTAGTATGCGGTGAAAAGCATATTATCGTCACTCCATTATTACGCGCTTCGTCAATAAGTTCCAGGCTTTGTGTGTGGGAGGCATGTCCATCTAGAAGAAGAATTATTGGATTCGTCTTGGAAGCATTGGTGAACTGAACAAATTTTTTGAACCATGCTAAGAAAATTTCGGCAGTGATCCACCACCCTGTTTCAAAACATTCAGCCCAAGAATTCGGCGGAGCTCCGCTTCATTCGTTTTCTTGGGAAGATAAACATGGGTGGCATATAAGAACCCGCAGCATTGAAACAAATTTCAATTGTTATTGTTGTGCCTCGTTCGGCCGAAATTAACGCCGCCACTTGTTTTTTTCAGTTGCAGCGATTACCTTCGATCGAGTTTTTGGAACAACTGATACACCGGTTTCATCGCAATTGTATATCCTGTCTGGAGTAAATGCATGCTTATCAAGTGTCTGACCTAGCAATTCGAAAAATCGTCCAACTGATACTCTGTTAAAGCCAGCTGCGCGAGCTGCTGATGTATTTTCTGGCTTTCGCAAGCTTAGGTCAGGGTGACGTCTTAAAAATCCTTGTATCCAATCTTTCCCAGCTTGTCCTTTTTCCTCACTAAACGTGTTCTGTTTATTGTTTCGAACTGCTAACTCGTAGGCCAATATTTTTAGTTCGGAAGTTGTCAAACCGAACAAACGTCCTTCCATTTCCTTTAAGTACTCAACAAGTTCTCTTTCCTCTTCTTCAGTAAAAACCGTGGCTATTGGACCGAAAGGTACTTTTACAGTTTGCACTTAATTTTCATTTTGTCTGGCAAGTTTCACTTTGCGTTCTAAAGTAGTTTGCGGGACGTTGTAAGACTTGCTAGCTAATTTATAACCTTTTTTCCCATTTAGTACATCTTGAACAGCATTTTTCATACTATTTTCATCCCACCACCCCTCTACCAGTCTTCCTTTTATAATATAATATAACAGCTAAATTTTCTGAGGTTATAAAAACAAACCAACTGAAATGAGTAATTGTGTTTATTGCAGTTAAATAAACCTGCTCTAAGAAAAAAATGTACTCTAGATCATAATCATAGTAGAAAGTTGGAGATCAAGATAAGGAATGGGCACCACATATTTGTTGTGTTTCTTGTGCAAATCGCCTTCGACAGTGGGTAAAAGGTCCCCGTGTATGTATGCCCTAGGCAATACCTATGATATGGGGGGAACAAAAGGATCATCTAACCGATTGTTACTTCTACATAACAAAGGCAGCAGGCTACTCTACAAAAAATAAAAAATCTGTTCTGTGTCCTAATTTAACAGCGGCGATAAGACCCGTTGGTCATTGTACTGATCTTCCAGTTCCTGTGCCATCAGAAACATTTGAAGGATCAGATGAAGAAAATGTCGTCATTGTTTCTAGCTATGATCCAGAGTTGATTCCTCCAGATCCCAATAAGCTACATTTCATCACACAGGCACAACTAAACGATTTAGTTCGTGATTTGAACTTAAGCAAAAGCAAAGCCGAGTTGCTTGGCTTCCGATTGCAAAGTTGGAATTTATCGGAACACAATACCAAAATTAGTCATTTCCGTAACCGCGAAAAGAAGTTTTCTGAGTTTTATTTTACGGACGACAATCTTACCTACTGCAGTGATGTCGACGGTTTGATGGAAACCATTGGACGTAAACACAAACCAAAAGAATGGCGACTGTTTATCGATGTATCTAAGTTTCGTTGGAAAGCAGTTCTATTGCACAATGGCAATGGATTGCCTTCAGTTCCCATTGCATATTCAGTTCGCCTAAAGGAATCTTATGAAACTATGAACTGCCTTTTAACGAACGTAGATTATAAACGATACGAGTGGAAAATCTGTGGAGATTTGAAAGTTATAGCTTTGTTATTAGGAATGCAACTGGAATTTACAAAATGCAGTTGCATTTGTGCGAGCGGGACAGTTGTGCTAAATCGCAGCATTATATCGTGAAAAGTTGGCCAAGTAGGCAGATAGTTGTGGGAGAAAAGAATATTTTACATGAAAGCCTTGTGGATAGAAACAATATCTATTTGCCCCCTTTGCATATAAAATTGGGGCTGATAAAGAATTTTCTAAAAGGTATGGACTGTGGCGAAAGAGTTTTTCAGTACATAAAAGAAAAATTTCCAAAAATCACCGAAGTTAAGATAAAGGAGAGCATATTTATGGGTCCCCAAATTCGGCAATTAATAAATGACAGCGATTTCGATGCGGTGCTACAAGGAAAAAAAAGTGGCGTGGAATTGTTTCAAATCTGTCGTTAAAGAGCTTTCTGGGCAATAACAAAACGGAAAATTCCAAAAACCTCGTCAACGAAATGTTGACAGCTTACCGTAAGATGGGATGTAATATGTCACTAAAGATGCATTATTTACATTCCCATTTGGATTTTTTCTCAGACAGTATGGGAACTGTAAGTGATGAGCATGGGGAGCGTTTCAGGCAAGACCTTTCAACTTTGGAAAACCGGTACCAGAGAAGATGAAATTCAAACATGTTGGATGATTACTGTTAGTTACTGATTAGAAAAGACCGTAATACACTATTACACAAAATAAAACTGTCAACTAGAATATTTTAATGGGTTTTATGTACAATTTGTAATATAAAATGCATCTAATAAATAAATCATGCTTTTCTTTGAAACTATACGTGATAGGAAAAATTCAGCATGAAACAATGATTTTCGATCACCTAGGAACCAGAAAAAAGTTTCAATTTGTTAATCAGTGTTGTCTTTTTAGGATAAACCATAGCTGGCGCAGATATAACCCAAGAAGAGAAGCTAAAATTGCCAAAGCCCTAGGAAGCCATTCTATACAAAGAGGAAAAAATAAAATCAAAACCAAAAATTAAAGGTGGAAACAAATAGTACTTTTAATTTAAAATAAAAACAACATGTAGTCCAAAAGTTAGGACAAAACTTTGGGCGCGTTTCTAAAGCTCGTTGTCTAAATAACCTAACAAGCTCCAACGTTTCCAAATTTAACTCAGTAAGTGCATCCAACTCAAGAATATCAAAGAAGCAATGTGGAACCTAGTAGTTATTAGATACAGCAGGGTAAAGTAAGCATCTAATTGTTCCATGTCATTTTCCGAATTTCTAGAATTTGTCAGTCGTTTGGTTAAATTGTTGAAATTGAACGAAAAAATAATAAAAGATAAATATCCAATGCCAAATATTGCTGATAGTTTAAGACGAAATGGGGAATGTATCGATTTAGCATCAGCATATTGTCAAAGTGAAATAAATTCCGAACATGTGCAAAATACGCCCTTTAGCAGGGCCCAAAGTCATTATGAGTTTATGCGAATGTTATTCGGATTGAGAAACACCTCTGCCACTTTTCAATGGGTATAATGGATATAATGCAAGGTTGATAGGAAGACATTTTGCTGAGTGTACTTGGGCTATATAATCGCATATTCCACCTCATTTCAAATGGTACTAAAGAAAAATAAGAGATTTTGCAAAGATTACTAAACACATTACAAAATGCTTGAAGAAAAATAAACAAGCAGAACATAAAAAAACAAATCAAGCTGCACTTTTGAGTAGTCATCGCATGCCATGCTTTGATTATATCTACTGGATGTTTCTAAAAGCACCATTCCTTGTTAGAAAGACTTTGTAAAGGATGATAATCTCCGACAAAGTGCTCTTAATTAGAATATGTCACAAGTCTAAACTACAGTTTGAGTCCAATAATTTGAGATTATTGTGTTTCTCCAGTTTTACAGTTTTTTCTTCAAATTCTAAAGCAAAACCATTATGTCGAGAAGATTGTTTGCGTAAATGTAATATTAGTACTTGAAACCTGTATGGTCTGAGTTTTAATTTCATCTAAGAGTTCGCAAGTGTTAAAACATTTTGGAAAGCGCAAAATTCGTTTTGCAATCTTTTGAAAAAAAAACGATATCGCCCGAAAAATATAAAAGCCTGTAACATAGTTACTTATTTCTTAGAACTGGCGCCTTCCTATTATCCTTGACCGTGTACAGCACTGTTCACCAACTAAACTACCAAATCACACCTTGGCCGAAAAGGGTGATGCCTACAGTGGCCAGGAAATAATCATGATTTGACTTGACTTACTTATTTCAAGCTTGATACTCGTAAACAAGGACAGATCTTCTATTTTGATGCAATGTCATGTTCCGCGAGAATGACTTCAAATGCCATTTTACTATTACATTCTTTTTATAATAAAGAATTCTGACACTGGCTTGTTCTGTCCGTATTGGTCTCAATTTTGGCTGCAATTAAAAATTGTAGAAAGTGCCTCGTTCTATAGGATACTGAAAGAAGCTAACGTTTTTCCTTATAAAATTTATTCAGCTCATCTGAGAGCGTATGATCTTCGAAGAATTTCTACAAAAAAAATCATTGCTGGACTTTTGTTTCTGAACCCTACTGATGTTCAAATTAGATTATTTTGAAAGTTTTTGATTTCTCAAAATTCTTCCATAAGACAAAGATACTTCTGCTAAATGATTTATCTCTACATTTAAAGGTTCTTAGAATCAAAAAATGTCTTTGTAGCAGAACGCCATCTGCATCTTAGTGTTTGAAGTTACTGAAATATTTGCTCTGTATAAGTAGGTATAATGGGAAGACACGATCTCCGACACTGTTTTATATTGTAATGCGAGGTGGTTATTAGCATCTCATGCACGTAAATACTTTTGGTGCCACCACGACAATCCACCACGCTGTGACTGTATTTCTATACGAAAATATCCAAGATAGCTAAAGAGAGATCATATTTCTGGCGATTAAAATCACCAGACCCTACAATATTAGATTTCCTCGTGTGAGGGTTTGCAACAAACTTTATGTATCTAGGAACTAAAAACAAAATATTGCTTTTTTGTTGTTTTCAGTAAATTATTATGTAAAAGTTTGAGTAAATTAAATGTCGTTGGACGCTCCATTAATATAGTTGGCTGCGAATCTTCTATGTTACTGGATCTCATCTTGCCAAAGGAACTTTTTTCTTTCAAGTTTTTAAATAATTCTGAAAGCGGGAAAAGTTATAGCTTGTAAAAAGAATTCTTGTATAACAGAAAAGTAAAAGATCGCCAAATTTTGTTTTCACCAGTGAATTTGGCTTGAGAAATTAGAGCAAGAATTTCACCACATTAAATCCGTTTCGGTTTGGTCGTTGTTAATAGCACCATCGCAATGCATTTCATTAATAACAAAACCTTGAAACATAACACTAACAAAAATAAATTTACATCGTAACATCAACATTACACTTATGCAGATGCACGTTCAGATGCATCCTAAGATGATATTTTCTCTTAAATTTTCGTTTGCAAATCACACATTCGAATTTCGGATCTACACCGCATTCGTATTTAATGTGCCAGGATAAATGAGCCTTATGTTTGTACGTTGACTGACATTTGTAGCAACAGAATCGTCCATTTTCATCTACTGTATAGGGAAAACCCTGATGCGTTCCTAGAACAATCGAATTGTTAAGCACTGAAATTTCAAATTAGATTTAAGTTAAAAATGTTTGGACACAAGAAATTGTAGGAATTAGGAAAAGACACAACAGATATATTTAAGCAATTCGTAAATGTTACATTTGAAAATGTTTTAACCTTAAATGTAAATTCAAAGAACGTTTGTATTTGAACATTACGCTACAAATGTGGCACCGAAACTTGGGTTCTACGCCGCATTCGTGTCTAATGTGACTGACTAGATGAAACTTGTGTTTGTACGAAGCACTGCATTTGGGACAAACAAAGCGTCCACTATTGTCAATTGGATTTGGAAAATGACCTACAATAAATGAGAACTATTACATAATATAGTCAACATAGTTTAAGGGTCAACACGGGACTAAATATCAAATTAGGGTCACTTTTTAAAGAACTGACTTACAACGAAAAATCTTAGAGGCATAAGAATCAAAAAAGTTACGAGGAACTTAAATCTTAAAGTGTACTGACCCCAATTTGAGGCTTACAAAATAGCAGTGACATAAAAAGAAAACTCGATATTTTCATGCAATTTATTCTATTGTCCATACACATAAAATCACAATACCCTCACTACGATTAGATTCTTAAGACTTACAACTATATTTTCTCAAATGTAGGATTAGTGCTATGTTTCAATTTTAGGTGAGATTTCAGAGAGTATTTGTATTTTGTTCTATAAGAGCATGATTTGTGAGGACATTGAACAGTCGGTGACACTCCGCATTCATATTTCTTATGACGCACTAAAGTATATGAGTGTTGATAGGCTTTCGCACAGGTTGAACATCTGAAGAGTCCTAAAACATGATATTTATTAATTACAAAGCGAAACGTCAGCTACATATTAGGTTACAATCTCGTGACAAAGCTAAATGGAAAGATATATGTGGTATTATTAAAAGACGCTTTTGTTTGCAATTACAAACGCTTGTGACGCTTTGAATGAAAATAAATTTCTTATAAGCGTGTCTTTATTCGAAGCTTCAAGAAAGAATTACACACACATTTAACAGCTTAAATGATATTTTACATGATAATATTTGAGTGGTATATACGGATGTGCTTTTGAACTGAGTTACTTTGTGTATATGCTTTTTTGCAAAAAGGGCATCTGAATCGTGCAATTCCATCGCATTCGTATTTCGTATGACGATACAGTGTGGATCTGTGCATATAAGTTTTATAACATCTTGGACATCTAAACGGTTTCCTTAAATCTAATTTTCTTTTCCGTTTCTTCACTTTCTCCAGAATTTGCAAACCTACGACAGTAACATATAAGCATAACGTTTATTATTTCTATTTACATTAAACACTATACACAGAGGAAGAGAATATTCGTTACGCTATCTAACAGTGATCTACATCTAATTAACGACCTTAATTATTATTTGCCTTACGGTTACGTAGAACTCACTGACGCACTGTACTACGCAGAGTTTCTAATTTTATTTAACTTTTACGTTACGCGCTAAGAATATAACACAACCAAATTACTATGAGCTACGAATAATAGGACTAACTAACACTTCCAATGAAAGTGTTGCCCATTGCGTAAAACCAAAGTAAAAAAATATCCACTTACTTCCACCATTAAATACAAAGATTCCCAGCAAAACTTTTAACACTATAAAACTGAATTATGTCTATAATTACGTTGGGCTACTACAGTACAAACACATGCACGTTGTTCGTTTTCCTAATAATAACGGACGAATTGTCGAATTCTTAAAAGGGGGTTTACTTCAACAGTTCAAACCGTGTACGGAACAGCGGGTAGGGTGCAGCGGCGAAAGGCGAGGACGCATATTAATTCTTATTGTTCGCCCTCCAATACGGAAAAGCAGTACCCTACCGCATTGTCATTTTACTAGACAACTCATGCCTAAATCCTAATTATAAATAAGTTCTTGTTCACTCTAAATAGACAGAAAGATATTATTTGAAATTCTTGGTATGGTTTAAACAATTCCGTTAAATGAGAAGTAGAGTCTTTTATTTCTGAAATATCGAGTATAAAATTTAAAATCGTCATTTTACAATGAATAAGACAAAGCAATTAAAATAAAAGTTAAACTCTGCAACAACATAAAAAAGAAACATACAGTGCCAACCAAAAATCTCGGAATAATGGTATATTTTTATTAACAGTCGGTTCAGAAAAGAATGCAAGCACGCAGTAAGAGATTAGGAAAGGGTCCTGTAAAAGAGTGGGAGGGGCAGATTTAGACTTTAAATCTCTTTTGGGAAAGATTTGTATATCTTTCCAAACGCAAACATCCAGAACACAAGAGAAGGTAAAGCGGATTTAATAAAAACAATAATTAGTTATAGAGTGCGGATTTATAGGAATAATGCTTTTTTTAAATATTAATAGCAGTACAAAAAGACGTTGAAATAAGTGCGAATCGCAATTAAAGGAATCATTTAACTAACTTTCACAATGCTTTTTTTGCTTTTTTTTGGAACTTTTTGCTATTTTTTAGAATAATGCTTATTTTGTGCATTTTTTGTCAGTCTCAAGAAAAAAATCATAATATCCTTATACTTTTCTTGTCTACAGTATATTTATTTTCTCTTTCTTCAAAATACTTTCTATCAATTATTTCTCTAGCAGCAATTGTCTACATTATTTTTTTAAACATTTTGTTTTTACGGTAAATTTCGTGACAATATTTTCAAGGATTTCTTAAAATATCATTATTTACCGTTATGTATTGAATACCATCTGGACGCTCACCATTCCGGAGCCTGTCGCGGCCGTTAGACATTGTCCCGGCAGTTCTTTGTCCCTAGGATAAGCTGTAAAAACAGTTAGTTCTTATAGGTTTTAAGATTTATTTGACAAATGCTTCAGTTTTACTGGGTTACTTAAAGTGTTGGTATCGTGCGTGTATGTAATGTTGCTGGTAGATTGAAAAAGTTTCGTTTCATTTTATTATAATTTAATCTTTTGTGTTGTCTTCTGTTTTTAATAAAATAAGACTGTGTTACAATGCCAAAAGTTAAAACGAGTGTAGAAGAGTGGATTATAAATATACCAGAAATAAGGCTGGACGGTAGTAGACTATTTTCCAGAGTATGTGTTAAAACGGTAAGGAGTAGATTAGATTTTAAGTGCGACAAAAAGTATAATGTAATACAACATACGAAGACCGCCATTCACAAGAAAAGTGTACGAAAAGCGGAAAATGAAAATAAGCTGAAACAACAAACTATTTCAGAAGTAGTTGCCTCTGGATCTTCTACTCGATCTGAAGAAAGAACATTTTATTTTGATTTATGCGATACTCTGATATCGGCAAATATTCCTTTCAGAAAATTAGACAATTCTGCATTTCGAAAATTCTTAGAAACATATTGTAAGAGATCGATACCGTCCGAAAGCACTCTACGAAAAAACTATTTAGATACAGTTTATAAAACAGTCCTTCATGAAATTAAAAATATAATTGCAGACCATTATATCTGCTTTTCTGTCGATGAAACCACCGATGAGTGCGGTAGGTATGTGGCTGGTCTCATTATCGGTATATTACATGAAGCTACTCCAACCAGGCCATTTTAAATATATTTGAAAGAACTAGATAAAACCAACAGCAGCACCATAACAAGATTTATTAATGAGGAACTCGCAAACTTTTTTCTTCTTAATGCAGTCCCAACTGAAAAGATTCTGTTAATGGTGCGGATGCGGCTGCATATACGCTAAAAGCAGGTATTAATTTAAAAGTTTTGTATAGTAATCTCACACACTCTACTTGCGTAGCTCACGGATTAAACCGAGTAGCAGAAACTGTGAGGTCTGAATTTCCTCTAGTTAACGAGTTAATTAAAATTGGCAAAAAGTGTTTTTTAAAAGCGCCGTTCAGGGTACAACGATTTAAAGAAAAACTGCCTAATATTCCGCTTCCACCACAACCAGTCATTATTAGATGGGGAACATGGTTGGATGCGGCTGTGTATTACTTCACCAGCTTCAAAGAAATTTTGTTAGAATTTTCGGAAGATGCATCCCAATCAGTTAAAGACTGCCAAAATATTTTAAAAAATCCGGAACTACAACAAAACCTTGCATTCATCAAAGCAAATTACGAGTTCATCAGTGAAACTATCACCAAACTTGAAACACACGGTAATAATTACGCAATTGACATGCTCTAATCTTAGCAAAGGTACTTGAAAGTACCGCCGAAGTAAATGTAATAAAAACAAACTATCTCAACAATAAAAAGTTTTTTATTAAGTTTCAGCTTTACCTCATTATCATCAATAAAACTTGAAACTATGTTCACTAATACTTAAAAACTGTAAAAACAACACAAGCACAAAACGAACCGGAAATAAATTAAAAAAACCAATAGAAACCGATAGAAAACGGAAGATACGCAATCATTTTGATTTTTGAAAGTTTGCGCTTGCGGTGTCCTCTACCTGAGTTGAATCACCCCAGTGTCAAGTAGTTTTTATAAAATAACGCTTAAACCATCGCAAATAAACCCAAAGACCATCAAATAAAAACGAAAGAAAATTAAGTTTTGCGTCCGATTATACAAAAATTTTTATATCGTTCTATTTAAAAACATCAGGTTATCCATGATTGAAGATCTTCATTTTCAATGATCCATAATGAGACCATAGTAATTTTTCACAATGTTATTTGCAACTCAATTGATGCAGCAGCCCGTATTTAACACGATGATCACACCGTATCTGCCTATCCTCTTTAGATCCGGAGATATTTCAAAATTTTTAAAACAATGCAAAAGTAATTTTTTTTTAAGAAATAATAAATATCTCGAAAACGAGCACAATAGTTAATAAAAAATGAATCTAAATTTAATAGGAAATCCAAAAATAAAATAAGGCACAGTGTTCGAACGCCCTGTATAGTTCAAAATATTTTTAGATTATGCTCCAGAGGTACTATGTCGCCCTCTGCTTTCAATTTGTTTCTATCTCCTAACATAAAGCTATCAACTTACTAAAGATGGAATCTTGGACCACCCTGTATATCGCTCAATACTTACACTTTATTTAATTTCATTAATTTTACACTTCCCGCACTCACTCCTCGCAAGGCCATGGTTGGAAATACAAGCGGGCGAATTTCACCCGTTCGGTCAGCAAGCATGCTTAACAAGGGTGGTCGTTTGCAGAGTGAGGCACGGCGGCAAATTCAAAATAAATAAATAAAAATTGTTCAGTTGTAATTATGTGTAAATATCCAAGTATTAGGAAAGTAGTTACACTTCGAACAAAAAGTTATACTTAGACAGCCGTTAGAAAATCTTTGATATATCTTTTTCTGAAGACTTTTGCCCGAGGAAAAACATAACCTTTCAAGTCATCACTCATCAGGTAAAAATATTTTTCTTACTACACAAAAGAAGAAAGCAACATTTCTTGGATATTCTTAAAACTCTTATATGGAATTTACATTAAATAATTTTGCAGGTTTGAATCGAAAGATCAGCTATCCTATGTGATTTCTAAGCTTTGAGGTTGAAAATAAAAAACCTCACGTAGTGTCCATCAATGTTTTATTTAATCTGCAGAACCGAAACTTCTTCCTCTACTCTTCTAGTTTTTCAATATAATTAAGGAATTTACTATAGTAATCACATAAATACAAAACAGAAACATAAGAGCAGAATATTATACATAAATATCTTCATGAAGATTATTTAACATTTTAATCGTTTTTGATGTAATAAATACATTCCGCTGGCATAACGTTGTGTAGGTTTATCAGATGATTTTTCACACTTGCCTTGTGTTTAGTTCTGTAGTGACATCTTGAGAATTTACAAGCGAACTGTGGTTCCTTTCCACATTCATACCTAATATGCCTCCAGAGCGATCTCTGTTGCATGTAGCTTTTGCAGCATTTTCGGCAATAATAATTCGTTTCTTGTTCTACAACATAAATAACAGTATTAGTAACGCATATTAAAGAAAAATCTCCCATCCCCCCACTCAAAAGAAGAATATCCATTTAAAGCTTCATAGTAACATTTACCAAACAAGCTTTGCTTACTACAGAAAATGTCAACCTAATATTAGAAAACAATGTAGCCTTTTACACTAAATGACTTCCTAGCTTAGAGCTTCAAGCTCTGTATTCTCTTCTTTTGCATGTGCAGACTTTAAAGAAAACCGTAGTCATCAGAAAGTTTTGCATTTCTGTCTATCTTCGTAGATTATCTGAAACTGGAAATTAATTACGTTCGTGGCATTAATATAACAATTTTATTTCAGGAACTGACCTCTTGCGGGGATTCAGCATTTCCACTAAAGTTTTCTACACAAAATCTTACAAAGCTGCAGTATGGGAGATATGTTCATAGAGGTCAAGATGGTAGGTACTCTTTCTATACCACAGTACAGAAACTGACTGAATGCTATTCACTAATAGATTGATTTCCAGAGGTTGTATTTTAAAAGCAATAACCCAGAGAAGACACCAAGACTTTATTCATAATTAACTAGCTACATATTACAGTTAATTTAGTGCGCTTACAAAGCTACATAAAAGTCAGCTTGAAACAGGCCATACATACTTGAAGTTCATTAATGCCCCTTCCACTGTACAGAGTGTCTCAGGTGGGATTATTGGTCTGACTTTGGAAGACAAATTCACTGGATTTTCTACAGTTACAGCCTGAAATTAATTTTCTTTGGCTGCACTGGGCAAAACAGTAAGGGTAATCTTAATCGCACACAAATTGTGACGTAACTCTAAAAGTCTCACATGTATGACCCGCTTCTATAGTGCAGTTTTAATTTATACAATACTATCTACATGTCTACATCCCAAGACCACTATTAATTTTAGATAATGAGATATAGACGCAGAAGATTTTAGATTTTATGGGATTAGGTCTAATCGACCAGCTATAAGCGTAAGCACAAAGACTGAACTGAAACAACAATAGATGGTCAACAAGAAATTGAGTAAAATAACATCTTAAAATGCGTGGTTGCCTTTATTACTTAAATCTTGTTTAAAACAGAATTACCTAAAAGCATAAAGAGTAAAAGTTCATACAGTCAGCGGCAAAAGTACGGAACAAATTTATTAAATGTGAAATAAGATATTTTGCAAAAATACTCACCCACTCAATTTTATTTCAAATCAAAAAATAACTTATTTAGAATTTAATTAATTGTTACGTAGTTTCGGCACTCGTATGTTTCTTATTTCGGTCTGACATCGACGATAATAATTGGGAAAGCATCTACAAACTTCAAGGGCTTGCTATCTGTGGCTAATCACGTAATCACCTAATCAGATCATAAAGTCTATAATCTCTTTCTTGTACTATGAAATAGATCAGCTAATATTTATGTATTAACACAACCGTTTATGTTTTGTAAATGTGTGACACTGTAATTCGTGCTTGTAATAAAACTTGAGTGAACAATAACTACAAGCAAATTGTTTCTCTTTTCCGCATTCAATTTTCCGATGTCTGTTCAAACTTCCCAACAACGTATAAGATCTAGGGCAATTGTCGCATTTATACGGACGGTTTTTTGAACCCCTGCCTGCATGCAATGGTCCTAGAAGAAGTTTCATTATTATTTTCTACATATTTACCGTAACGTATTTGACATTATGAGTTACACCCAGCAATCACAAATAAATATTCTAAAACACTACTACAATTGTTTCTATAATTATGTAAAGCTACACATTTAAAATTTATTCTACAGCGTAGGTCTATGCCTTTTAGCGAAATAATGTGCCACTAATTCGTGCTTGTAATAAAATTTAACCAAACACTGCTGGCACTGAAATTGCTTCTCTTTTCCGCACTCTACCCGCTGATGTCTTCTTAAATTCTGCGGTAGGGTGTACGATCTGAAACAGCGATCGCATTCGTAGGAACGAAGACGCCTCCTTCTTATTCTCGCACGAATGTATCCTGTAAGAGTAAAGTGTGTCATCACATCGAATTTCTATACATTACATGCATAAAACACTTACGTGCAGAGAAGAACAGAAAACAATAACGAAAATAAAAGAGCTATGCAAGAGCTAACTAATATTACGTTACTATACATTAGCCAGCAAACCTGTAACCAGAGAGTAAACAAAATCATGTCGGAAATGTTCGAATACGTGTTCGAAGATGGCATCCTGTTGGTGGTTCAGACATATGAGCAAAACCTACTTACTACTGAAATGCTCAAACATATCCAGCGTGATTTTGTTTACTTAGTGGCTACAGGCTTGCTGGCTAGCGTATAATCACATGCTAACGTAGACTATCTTGTTGTCGGCACACACTATTTAATTCCGATGAATTTTACATATTGGATGCTTTCATGGTTGCGTTCCTTTGCAGTAATCAGTCATGGTGTTTTCGACTGCTAAAAAACAATTTTACAGAAAATCGATGGCACATGTATAGCGACTTGAATAACCCTGCACCTCACAAATGGATCTTCGTAATAGAAGAAAGTGATAAGGTTATCGGCATTTTCTAAATAAGTTAAGGTTAATATTATACTACGTATCTAATTGTTTTTAAATGAAATCATGATGTAAGTAAGTCCCACCGCCACCCAGTCCATTTGCTTCGTTGTCACATACAAGTAAGCAAATGGCCTGCTTACTACATACAGTGAATCCTAAACTTGTGCTCAGACTTCAAGCGAGTATTCTAGGAGTCATAAGAATCAAATGAGGCAGCTAACTAGAATCTCAGTAGCTTTACTGACAAAGAGTTCATTAGGATGACTCAGAACATCACTAAATTCAACATTCAGAATAAAAAACCGTCTAAAGCGCTACCTGCGCTTCAGTAGGTCTTGTTTTGTGACGCATTTAAAAATCAATCGAATTAACTCTAGTTTACTTAAAAATTTATTTTACACTTTTTTCTGTCATTTACATTAATTTATAAAAGAAAATACTAAAGCTAGAATTGTCAGTTTTTATTAAGAAAGAAAACTTCTATGAACACACCGAAACAGATTTTTATGTTGCAATATGTGGATGACAAGCACGAATGTGCTGCCGTACTGTGTTCCTCTGTGTATATGCTTTGCGGCAAACTGGGCAGTTAAAACGTGGAATTCCATCACATTCGTATTTTGTATGACGGTGTAGCGTGGACCTGTACTTGTATCTTTTATGACACCTCGAGCACCTGAATGGTTTCGTAGGACCTAAAATTACAATGTTTTTGTATCTATATACCTAACAAAACTGCTTTTTAGTAGACTGGTGCTACTGAAACCTAAGTATTAAAGTCATTACATGTACGCCATTATGATCTCGCATAGTTGGTTAGTTTGTGTTGCTTCGACTATAAGGCAGTAGCTAATAGAACACAAAAGTAATCAGGTTTTAAAGATTAAAAAAATCATCTGACTGTACTAAAACCCACAATATTTATAGGTCTTTACACAGTATGCTACAGAATAAACAAAGCTTAAAGAGCAGTAAAATGAAAATTTGTTTTTCGTTTTTCATAAAGTTTTTATTACAACAATAATAAGAAATAAACATAAACCTTTAAACATCGATAAACATAGCTTATACAATACGGTAACGATGAAACCTTATCAGAGACAATATAAAGAAAAATAGGCCTTACACGTTACCTAAGTTGCTAACTTTATGCTTCCTCATTAAATGTTTATCAAGACTCGATCTGTAAGTGAAACGATAATTACAAAAAAGGCAACAGAACTGAGGATCTTTTCCACATTCCCATTTTAGATGTCGATTTAATGAAATTTTTCTGCGGTATATTTTGTTGCAGGTAGAACAAACATAGCTTGCATTTTCTGATGGTTTATCATTTGCCATGAAGACACCTAAAACGAAAGTTTCTAGTGAGCAAAGTAAGTAGGTAAATTTGGTTACTTCTCTAGTGAAAAATAATGTAAGATCTGCCAAAGTCCTAAGTGTAGAGAGGAAACACTTCATACTGTATTAACTATCGGCCGCAGAGTTTAAATTCTTCCTAAATTAGTTCTATCTGGTCAGCATCCTTTCTTTGCTGCAGTGTAATCAAAGCAATCTGCCGCTTCTTATTTGAATTTCTCTAGGAGCTAGTAACATAAATAAAACACAAACGAAGAACCCATATATGAAATTTATTTCGCTAAATTTCAAAATTCACCAAAAATAGTTTTGTTCACAACGTAAAAAGAGAATTATTTATTAAATCTTTTATGAAGCGCACAATGTCGTTTCAAAGTATCCTTTCTTTTGCATTTATAACGACAATAAGGACATTGAAAAGTTGTTTGTTTTGCACATTCGTAACTGATATGTCTTACCAAATGTCTTTTTTTACTGTATGACCTTTCACATGTTGCACAAAGCCTTTGGGATTTTTTGAGAGTAAACCTAAAAAATATTTTTCTTATCTTTAGATGCATAAAAGAAATAAACACAAATTTGTTATTTTAAATCACTTACTAGAAGTAGATTTAGTTTATTCTTACTTGTTAAAAAATCTGTTATAATTCGATTTACAAATTTAACGTTTATGTTTAATTGCCTATTTAGAATAATCAGAAAAACTGAAAGAGGAAGAAATAATCTTAGCAGTTAGCAATCAACCGGCGAACCGTATGTCTTTAAAGAGTTAAAGTTTTTTTGTTAGGCATAACACACTCTAATCTGAAGCTTAGCCAAGTGAAGGGTGTGCAGTAGTATATCCTTTTCGCAAACCTTTCCTAAATGCACTATCTTCTAATCTTACTTCGTGGAACGTCACTCTATAAAGAGTGTGTCCAAGATAAGGATGCACAGCATGGGGATCTTGGAAACGGTAAGAGATACAGCATAAGTTAAATGGGATGAAAGTTGGCTATTTATAGGACCTTTTTGTTGGCGTTTCAAAATCTAGATATCTTGGATAGTATCAGACATATTTAAAAAAAAGTAGATTTCTCGATTTTTGTTATTATTTTTTCTTTTATTTATTTGAAGAGATATCGGAAAACTAAAACCACTTTTCCATTGCCACTTTTTGTTCTCTATTAAAATACGCTAGAAAAATTTCTGTACAACACTTCGGTTTCGAGTAACCATCATCAACCTCATTTTTTGAAATAGGCAGAAAAACAATTGAAAATTGTTTTGGGTAGTTCTTGTTATCACGATTTTAATGATGTAAACATGATAGGGTTATTTTGATTTTTTATGCTATAAATTAATGCATTCTGCAGTACCCTGGCCTGCACGATCACCTGATCTAACACGGTTAGATTTCTTTCCTCTGGGATTATGTCAAGAATCGTGTGCTCAACCAAAATTTTGAAGATGAACAGCAATTATTGAAGTTGGTCAACACAAAAAAATCAAAACCAAAATAAATAAGAAACGAAAATCGAGAAATCTACTTTTTTTTAAATGTCTCTGAAACTATCCAAGATATCTGGATTTTGCAAACGCCAACAAAAAGGTCCTATAAATAGCCAACTTTCATCCCATTTAACTCATGCTGTATCTCTTACCGTTTCCAAGATCCCCATGCTGTGCATCCTTATCTTGGACACACTGTATAATAAACAAAGATTAAATAATTAAATTCACATTCAACTTTTTCTAAATTTTGCGACGCGCGTCTCAATATTCGATTTTCATAGTTTCATTCATCATTTTTTTTGACCTTAGATATTTTTATTAGTTATTATCTAGTGCTTTCCACATTATAATCTCTGATGTTCGCTTTTCTGATAACATTCAGCTTTTATTTCTGCAAGCCATGAACGCCTTTAATATTCAATCTTGAGCACACGTGCTGTTTTCAGTCCTACTTAAGCACCAGTAAGCAAGCTGGCACATCGACGCAAGAAAGATCAGAGATATAAACAGATAATATACGGGTATCCATTTCCAAAATCCAGTTTGGATTAAAAAGTGAAGACGCTTTGTTCCACAATTTCTATTTCCACCATTGAAGTGATCCGCTACCCTGACCAAAGTTTGGGACCTTTATTCGCCTGAAGCTCTTTTTACCACGCTTCAAACGCTCCACAGTTGCAGTTCAGGAGGGAAAAAGTGCTGCAATGGCTAATTGGAGGCTACGGCACCACGTAAGCCGCTGAAGTCCCACAGCACGTGTCAAGACTCTTCATTTGGCCGCCCGACACCTCTCTACACCAAGCTAACCAATTGGTGCGAGATGGAGGGGTTCTAAAATGGAGAATACTGTTTTTCTATGACCATTTTCCAATGTCCAGGTCGTTCTAATTAAATATTGTATCAAGAAAACACCGTCACCCCTTGAAATTGAATTCGACAATGATATTTCAATTTCATTCTTGTTTCTGCCTTTCTACAACACATAAAGCGGGCATCCCTGTACGCAAATACTGTGGGCTGGTAAGTGTGTTATACGGACGAACGAGAACTTTGTCTGGAATTCTACATCGATTCATTACCACTACGCAACTCCGTCACTTTAACTATATATTTGGTCCTCCGCTCTGCAAGCTGCTACATCGCCCACTTCGGCCGTCACTTCAATTGGGGAACATAGAAACATCCGAACAACCACCATAGCGAGTTGATTGCACGAAGCTGCTTGGGAGAGAAAAGGCATCTAGATTTATAGTCCATCCATCCGACACTGTACTACCCAAGGTACCGCGACTAAACAAGCTTATCCTAAAAGTCAGAACCACAACCGACAGTTTGGTTCTGGACTTCCAGGTCTAGCTATGCGTTTTTTCGCTCGGTTCTCCGTCATCCTCCCACCTAACTTCCCCAAAGCGCAGGATATCTTGTGCAACTGTCGGCCGCCTTTGGAGGCTTACTAACGTTTGTTACCTTTTTATCCATTTAAGGACACAGCGGTATTAATACGAGATCCAAACACATGTCATATTCCACTAAGTAAAGTTAGAAGTTACACTTTTTTAGGAACCTGAAATTAAGGCTCACTTTCCTTTACTAATCAATGTAACCTAATACACTAATACATTCCATTCTACACAAAAATCGTGATGATATTTGCGGCTTAATCATAAGAATCAAAATTGATTTGAATGTTTTTGATTTTACTGAACCCTCCTGACTTTCATTTGATCAATACGTCACCGATGAGCATCAGCGTAAATAGAACCACACTCAACACCATTATCAAGCGTTGTCTAAAATTTAATTGATAAGAACTGATGCTTATAAGTTGGTTCTTCGTAACGGGAAGAGTTGCTTTTATTTTAATGAGAAGGTTTGTTTACTAGACTGCTGACAATACTACGTTTTTTGTTTACAATACATTCATATACAAATAAATACTAAATTATACATAAAAAATAAAATTAGATAGTTCTTGTCTTCTTTGGTTTTCAGTATCTCGATATGTTGGCATCGTGTTTCAGAAGGCAGTGAGTTCTCAGTGCATCCTTTCGTTTGCATTTATACTTGCAATAGGGACATTGGAATTTAGGTTCTATTCCGCATTCATAATTTATATGCCTTGAAAGCGTCGACTTTTTATTGTAGATTTTTCCGCAACTGATGCACTGGTAAGGTGAATGAAATATCGCTAAAAATAAAAAAAGTCATAAAATGCCTAACATACATCAGTGGAATCTTTTACATAAAAATATATTGACCAGTTTGCAAATTTCTGTAATAGTTTTACGTTATTTCATAAAAGAGCTGTAATAATGAAACCACTAAAGAGGTTTGCTGAATAATAAACAAGTAAGTTTGATATTAATAATGTAATAATAATAATAAATATGAGTAGCAAAATAACATTTTTAAAAATTATGAGCAGCAGTAAAGCAGAGTTACTAAAATCCTTCACTGTTAGATGTAGAAAATGCGTGTTCCGAGTGCATTATACGGATGTGTCTTAATAAATTACAGTGTAGGCTTGTTCTCTTTCCACAGTAGATGCATTGGTACTGATTCTTTTTCCCTCCGCATTCGTATTTTAAATGCCTAGTGAGTGAACCTCTCACAAAATATTGTCTGTCACATTTCAAGCACTTGTAGTGTTTGTTTCTTGTGGCACCTAAAAACAATAAGGCTATTAATATAAAATAAAACACTAAACGTCGACGCTAAAAATATAGAAGTAATATAAATGCTTAAAGTCAGTTAAGATATGAAGAAATATAAAAATCTACGGGTAATAGTATGCTCAAATGGTGTTTTAGGTACAGCTTAAGAAGAAATAGGCCTTGCTGTGTTTTAAATTTATTAATATACCGTGTGGACACCAACGAGCGAAGCATACGAGCAGCCACAGAAGTACAAAAAAGGAAATAAGACTTAGTATTAGTGAGAACGAAGTATGTCAATCTCGTTTCCGCTAATGTCAAATATTATTCCCTCCAGTGCAGTGTGCTCTTATGGCTTCAACTCGTTAATTTCCACATGGAATGTAGATATTAATATTTAATTACTCTTATCTTGGCAAGGCACTAGAATTGTCAACTTTTCTGGTTTTATTCTACAAATGACTGTTTTGATATTATTTACTATAAAACTAACCAATTTTCATAATGACCGTTAAAAAAGAAAATACAACAAAGGAAAAAACACAATTTAAACATAAAAAATAAGTTTTTCAATACAGAATTACTTACTTTTGTTAATCTGCCAGTTACAGCTTCTATGACATGAAGCATTTAGTATAGGAATACTAAGCCCAACACCACGAGTCATCAAATTTCCAGAAATTCCCGTCACCACTGCGTTCCCGATAGAGAGAGAGAGGAACAGAGGTTAATTTCTAATTACATTTCGCAGAGGTTAGTAATGTTAATGGCCACTGCCTCTTGCCACGTGAATTTCTGCAACTAACCTCAGTCATACGTCAGAAATTTCTAAATATGGCTACGATAACTATGTTGATAAATTAACCAAGTTTCAGAATACATTGATTATAACTAAAGTTCAGGTCTTAGTAATATATTTGTTTCAATAGAATTTATCTTTAGTAAAAAAACAGCGTTAAGGTTTTCCTTCAATTTTATTTACGACCCTAATTCCCTAATCTCTTAATTAGTTAAAAAGAAATTTAGAACCAGTCACACTGAACTTAAAGAGTTCTGTATATCCAATAGGGAAGAACGGCATGTTTTATTATTCGGTTTTTATTTCATTTTTAAGTATTGTTGTGTTTATAAAAAGCCCTAGATGAAGTATTTTTGCAAAAATAAAATAACTTTAATACTTATTGCATGTTGAAAAAATGCTTAAATATTTAAAATCGATCAGTTATTCTCTTGGCGAACGTGCTACTGACGTCATATTTTAGCAAACGCATAAGCGCTACTGCACTGGCAGCCGACCGACCGAGTTGTTTATCGCACGTAAATGGTTTGCGTTGTGTTATAATGGTGATTATTGCCAATTTAAGATTATTATTATTGTTTATTTTTGTTGTTATTGTTATTTATTGTTTGTTATACGCCGAATTCATTCCATAATGGCAGATGCTGGTTTTAGTAAGGCTCAGTCAGATAATTTGCCACGTGTTGACGCTTTTATGGTGGCGAACTTTTTACAAAATAATCCGTGTTTTTCATCGAGTGAAATTAGATGACTAAAGCAACAAAGGTAGGTATAACACATATTATATTAAACTACCAAAAATATTTGAGAATTAGGGCTCATTATACACGTATACAATAAAAGTACATATTCATTTAAATAATCTATACATTTTATCCTTAAGGGCATCCCAAGAAGAGTATGGTGATACTGCTGTAGGTTATGTTCAGCTTAAAAGGGAAAGTAACCAGTGTATAATAAAATGCAAAATATGCCCAGAGCACAAGATAAGATCCAAACTGTACAATGTTACATTAATCATTAATGAAACGCAAGAAACAATCATTAGCGTTCAGTGTCATGATTGAGCAGCATCGGAAGGTATCTAACTTATTATTTACAAGTAAAATATAAAATAAGATATTTTATAATTTTTATCTTTTAGGTGGCTGCAAGTATATCTTGGTTTTTTTAATGTGGACCCACCGTAGAAGTGAAGAACCATCATGTACTTCAACTGTTAGCTATTGGAAGAAACCTTTTCTTGCAAAAGTGGGAACTTCGCAAAAATATATCACAGCTAAAGAATTTGGACCAGTCAAGCCTTCTTCAAGCAGGAATAACTCTGCATTTTTTATAAAAGTTACGAACAAAATAAAACAAAAAATATAAAAGCACAAATAGCTAGACATATGGATGGATATGAAGTACCCCTTGTGATGTCATTATCATTGCATCGTCAATAGAATATGTCAAGAATGAGGTTGTAGATAGTGAAAATTTTCTTTTGTTCTGCACACCAAAACTTAATCACTGCCTACATAAAGAAATAGAAAAACATACCAGACTGCAATTTAAAGATAAACTGTGGCATGAAATGAGATATGGGCAAATAACTGGGTCTAAGGCGTATGGTGTCTTGCACTGTAAAACACCGGAGGGCACTTTACTGCAAAACATATTGGGGCACACAAACTTAAATACACAAAAGCAATAAGAAGGGACCGACTACTAGAAGAATTTTTTATATAATCACATACAGTGTGTCCGAAAAGTATGTAATATGCTATATATCTCAGTAAATATGCTTTTTATGGAAAAATGTTTCCTATAAAAGTTGTTCAGTGTTTAGTTTTACATTACAGGGCAATAACAAATAATTATTTTTTAAAAAACAAAAGCGCAACGAATAATGCTTCAATTTTTTTAATGGGAAGGTGCCCCTTTATTGTACTCATTTGATAGAGAATGTTTTTCTTTTTTCAATGATGTAAAACTTTGATACACTTGCACAAGTAAATTTTGATTAAAACGCAAAAAATTGTTTGAATAACGCTTCAAAGTTTATTTATTCATCTGTTACCTTTTCAGACGCGGTCTTTTAAATTTTCAATATCATCTAGTCACATTACGGTCCATGTGATACACTTTCGTTTGTTGCAACAATTGAATGCGTCGTAGAAATGTCGATTAATAACCGAACTGAAGCGAAAAGTTATTTGTTTAATTAATTTAAGCATTTTGATTAACGTGAGGATAACAAACTTACAAAAATACGACTTGCTATGATCATTTATCAGAAAAACATCGTATCGAAATTTTAATGATGCTGGGATATGGAGACAGAAGGAGAACACAGGAGGAAGTTTGCAATTTGCTTAATAAGGTGCACCCCGAATACCACATTTCTCAGTCTACTGTAAGTAAAATTTTGCATAAATTTCATGAGACGGGTTCTGTCAAAAATCGTCCAAAAACGGGCAGACCTAAAGCTCGAAATAATGAACAACGTGAAAATATAATGTTGGTTGTTGTGGAAAATCCACATGTTTCTGTTCGACATATTGCTCGTGAACATACTTTAAAGAAATTCACTGCACACAAAGTTCTAAGAAAGGAGAAGTGGCATCCGTATAAACCTTATATAGTTCAAGAATTATTAGAAGATGATTTAGATCGAAGATTACAATTTTGCGAAGAAATAACACATAGACTTCAGGAAAATGCAAATTTTCATAAAAATATCCTCTTCACTGTTGAGGCAACGTTTTGTTTGAATGGTACCGTTAACAAACAAAACATGCGCTACTGGTCTTCGCTAAATCCTGGCTGGTATGTAGAAGGACACACCCAATATCAGCAGAAAGTCAATGTCTGGGCAGGAATTATTGGAACCCAAATTTTGGGACCTTTCTTTATAGAACATAATTTAACAGCGGATGCTTATCTAGATTTTTTAAGATTTGACTTAGTTCCTGCTTTAGCTGCTCTATTTCCTAATAAACTAGATCCAGATGTGCCCCATAACAGAATATGGTTGCAACAAGACGGGACTCCTCCTCATTTCGGAATTAATGTCCGACAATTTCTTGATAATACTTTCCCTTATCGATGGATAGGCAGAAGAGGTGCAGTAGAATGGCCAGCTCGCTCGCCAGATTTAAGTCCACTTGATTTTTTTCTGTGGGGCCATCTCAAAAATAAGATTATGACCATTTTTTATTTATGCTATCTTATAAGATTATGATTACAAATGTATCTTTACTTGAAAATCAAACATACTTTATCTTACTGTGCTCTTGAGCAATACACTTATAACATGGAGTACCTAGTGCAGTTACTTGCAACAACATTAATTAATTTAAAGGCACAACTAAAGTTAATACATGCAATAAAATTTATTTTGTAACAAGTGCTTCTTGCAAGTTTATTAAACCAGCAGTAATACTAATCGCATCATCTGTGACCGAAATTAAGTGTTGATTGATACATTAATGGGGTTTTAAGAATTTAAATTTCCTTATTCTTCTTATAGTGCGTTCTATGTGAATACGCAGACTCGCAATTTTTTTCGTCTCTAAAACTTCTTCTTTTGATAATTTCTTATCTTTCTCAACACTGGGTGATCGTATAGGTTTACATTCCTTTTTTATAAAAATTGAATTTATATTTTTAAAACCTCTGTCAGCCATAATCCATGCTCCATTAGGAAGAACATCTAAATACCCACATTTTTCTGTTAATAGTCTATCTGATATTCGACCAGAAAATCCCGGAGATATATAATTAATCATACCATCAGATATTTTATTGTGCTACATTACTTGTAGTCTGACCATGACAAAGCCTGTTTTACTGGATCAGACGGTTTTTCTATTTCTATTTCCAAAGCATCAATTGTCGATTGTATTTTACCATAGCGAGCTCTAAAAGTAATTGGTAAATTTTTCTTAATAGTTTCTGGCTCTGGTCAAAATATGAGACTTTTTTAATCATTTGCCATAATGCTAATATTATTAGAAAAGATTTTAGTGGCCTGTGCTGCACTAAGACCAAAATCATCTCCGTGCTCTGTGACTGTATTATTCAGTCTGATTTTCTTCAAAACTAACAAAATGTTATTTGTATTAATATTGCTTTCTTCACTTAAGCATTCAATAATAAAATAGCATTCTGCCGGAATACCTACATAAAATCCAGGATTTATTTTTTGGTTATCAACGAATCAGATCAACTTCATATGAATCTTTTAAAAAAGTGTCAGTGTCAGTGTTACTAATATTCGCTGTGTCTGGCTCATACACTTCACTTGTTTCAGTAAAAGAACGAGAACTGTCCCTAACCATTTGTTTACAATATCTAGGCAGTTTCATAGCTAAATCAGTAGATGTGGAAACGTCTACAGTAGTAATCTTAAATGGAGACATTGCTGCATTTCTTATGGGAGGCTTGACTTGAACGTATTTGCTACGAATGTAGGTCTGTATATTAACCTGTACTGAAATATCAGTCGAACCAGATGTACTTGATTTTAAGTCTTTTGAAAAATCTATTTGTGACAGACTCGTAATATATGTTTGCAATTGCTTCAGTATTATCACTACACGCTTTCATTGTTTCCTCTATGATACGTTGCCACTGACGTTTTAGAAAAGCTTGTCGTGGCGGAGGTGAAGCTGGTGTTTTAGTAAGTAAATTGATGTGGCACTGGTCATTTTTTCATAATTTTATTTACCTTTCTGTCCATAAGATTAAATTTCACCCAGTTTTCCATATCATTTGGCATCTAAAATATTTTTAAGCCTTAGCAGCAGGTACAACTATTATATTTAAATGTTTAGGTTAGGTATAATTATTAGAATACCAAGAT
>VTPC01090169.1:121647-135362 GCA_011009095.1 Ignelater luminosus
GGTAAGACAAAAATAACAAACTGGTAAGTTTAGATTAGTATAAAAGTCCAAATCAGCAACAAAAAGGTAATATACAAGGTATACTTAATCTAATCTCTTTTACATTTTGGACCGCCAACAAAGAAACGTAAAATGAAAACCTGCACATATTCCATTCAAAGAAAAATTGTACCAACACATTTGATACGTAGTACACTCAGAAAAGATTGGTAAAAGTATTTGACTACTAACCTTCGATATACTGCTTTTCTGACGGATAAATTTTAGTAACTTGATTTGGAGCAGGATACCGTCTGCAAGAACGCTTCCTTTGTAAATGCGGAGAGTATACATACTAAATTATATGTTTTACATATTATGCATTTTTGTTTTATTACAATTTTACAAGTTACATAAAGTTTATATAAGTCAGAGTTAATCATAATCTATGGATCTGTATCAAATATCTTTCCTAAAGAAATCAAATCAAAATTACTTATATTGTGGTAGGTTCGGAACGACCATGTTTATTAGCTATGTGATAGCGCACAACATTCCTTCTTTTACTTTTATAGTCACAATGTGGGCATTCAAATTTTGGATCTTTTCCACATTCGTACCGCAGATGTCTTTTTAAGTTATGAGACTGGCTGTAGCAGTTTCCACAATTTTGACATTTAAATCCTTTTTCACTTTCCCTACCGTCGTAGATGTTATCTGTAACAAACAGGTAATTAGAAAACAAAGTTTATTCACTTTACGTAGTATGTATATCATATATAGCAATATCTAATAAGCAAAGAGGGAAGCAACTAATCTTGCACTGTAAAATACCTCAGATACCTTATCCGTTACACGAAATTCCAGTCCTGCAACGAATATTCTGATCGTGATAGTAATAATCCAGTTTAGATTCCAATTTAAAATTCAATTTGGCAGTCAGAACTAATTATTACCTGAACATTTCCTCTTTAAGCCTTATTATAGCGGTATTACTATAACACAGAAAGAAATAATGTATAAAGTCTAGAAACACCATAGAATCTGAAGAACCCCTGAACAGTTTTGATAAAATTTCGTATGGATAGGTTTTCCAACCCTGCAACACAATGATTATTCTGAAATGTATATAATAACTCTTTAATTTCAAATAGGACACCCTGTATATTTTAAAATTCATTATTATTATTTATTTAGAAAAATACCTAGAAATTAACAGAAACGCTTTTATTTCCTAACTATAGAATCACGGGAAAAAATGCAAAGAATGTCAATTCCAAGATTAGCCCATTTCCTAATGCAGAAGTTATGTCTCACAGATAAGTCGCAATGATTTCAACAAAATGGAGTCCTTTCGCATTTCTTGTCTAGTGTGAGGGATTGCTTTAAGACAATAGTTCCAATCATTAGATTGGAAGATCTAGAATTCGACCCCACTAAATTATTTCAAAAATTGTATACGTGGCAACATCGCCTTACGTTATATTAACGCAAAGACGGCATATAAAAAAACGATTATAAATTAATAGTAATATAAATTTATTATAAACATGTTAGTAAACAATCTGTCATACACGATATTTCTAAATAAATGTAGATAAATCATTTTTCACGCATCGTAAACTTCTTTGGTGATTTTCCAACGTTTGTTTCCTTGTAAATCGGCGTCCACACGTGCCACATTGAAATTTAGATATCGAATGGCGGCATTCATTTTCCATGTGTCGTCTCAAATGTCCTTTTTGTTTGTATGACAAGCCACATGTAACACAAACAAAACGGCCGTTAGAATCCGTTGCGATTATTGTACCTAAAATTATTACAAAAAATTATCACCACTGGCACTCTTCTAATTACGCTTATTGTTAAAAAGGATGGGAAACAATCTACTACTGGTTTCAATTGTAAGAGAAACAAAAATTTGTCTTTTCGGTTGCTTTTCCGGGTAACTAAGATACGATAATGGGATAACTAGAAATACTCAAGTTCAAACTGACCGGTTATATCTTTCTAATTGCATAAATAAAAGTCAAGGTAAACTCTAGTCTAGCGGATTAGATCTGCAATATTACCTACCTGTTTCCAGACGAAATGTAAATTTTACTGAAATCAACAGATTACTGGCTTGACAAAATGTATGTAGCAAAATCAAAGATTTATTGTCCAAAACTTTAAATTACATAAACGCTTAAAAACAAATCTAAAAGTAATAAAACTAAGTAACATTGTGATTAAAATGCTTAAGAGCGATGTGTTGAGACAAGGTATATTTTCTTTTGGAGCTGTAGTTACATATATGACAGGTGTATTTCTTGGTGATACCACAGTCCAGGAATAAATGGACTCTTAACGAATTTGGGTTTTTATAGGCCTTTTTACATTTTGGGCAAATCTGAAATCCATCTTTGTCAGCTTCCAGCGTGGTTTCTAAAAAATAAGTTGTGGTTAGTTTAGCTTCTTCCGTTGCAAGTCAAAACTAGAATAAACATATAATATACATGCTCAAAGTTATTGTAAACACACTGTGTACACTCCGTATAAAAAATTGTTTTCATCAGTCTCAGTTTTTAATAACATCTGTGGGTTGTTGCTTGGTCTTTTTGTGTAGAATAAAATTGGCTACCAATAGTTGGAAGGAATGAAAATAATTTTATTGAGTTATTATTTACAAACGTCAACTAACAATTAATAATACAAACATTTTAATTACGAAATTCTACACCGCATTCTCATCAACATGAGTGTTCTTCCTTGTTTTCTGTTGTACATACAATACGGACAAGAAAATTTAAATTCCTTTGCACACTCGTAATCCATGTGCCTCAGCAAGCTTCTTTTGTATTTATAAGTCTTTCCGCACTTAATGCATTTCAACTTAATAATAACATTATATGAAAGTACTGCCTACTAGCAAGAGAATTTTTACAACAGAGAGAATTCAAACATAAAACAATTAACAGACGCTAAACACTACTACAATGCAAATGTCATCAAAACGAATAAAACAAAAACTAGAAATTATCCGGTATTTATAAACTACGAGTAAATTGCACTTTTTGTAATTCTCTACACATCTGATAGACAGTTTCGAAATTAGATACAAACACAAACATTCACATAAAGACGATAAAACACCTCGTTCTTTTTATCACTCTTGGAGTAGAAACGGATTTAGCTGCCTGTAGTCTGACTACGAACGCGGGTGACTTTTATTTAAAAACGGGTCGAGCTGGGTCCTCCATTAACCGTTTTAAAAAAAGCTCAATACGAAGACGTGTTAGCTTGGGTCATTCTACGAGCCACCAACGATGGCCCAAAATCGGCGTCTGCCTTCCATTAATCTTCCTAGAAAAATTAAATACGAACACGGATCGGAGTGCATTCTCCAAAAGGTCACTTGCTCTTGAAAAAGCTAGGACGAAGGTCTTCCCACACTTATTTACATAGCCCACATGGAATAGGAGAATGCAAACATCTGAAATTGGCTAAGAGCACTTTAAAGTCGGAAACCGACCTTCAGGACTAAGAAGTTTTTGTTCGTCTTAGATATATGTTTACGAGCACAAGTCATTTCAAAATGGTTAAAATCCCATTCTAAAACTCTTTCCCCTGCTAAAGAAAAAGAATAAGAGAGTCGTGACTGTGAAATTGTCAATAAGAGACTTTCATACGATTTATTCATACAAGGTGTTCAAAAAGAGTATCAACAATTTAATTTTTATTGTAAATAAAATAAGGGAGATTTCCATGATGATTCATTTATATTTTCTAAATGTACATTGTGAACCACTGTACTTTTATGCTTATTCCATTACCGTTGCCAGAAATAAGCTGCCATCTTTTGTTTTCTCCCCAGAGTGAAAAACTGAAAAATAGCCCATTTCTCCAATTTGCTGTAACTCCTTTATTTTCGAAGCTAGAACAAAATCATTTTAGCATTGTTGGGGCACTTTTTAACGTAGAATTTAGTGCCGTCAGTCGCTTTTTTCTAGTCCTTGCCATAACTGCGCTGTAACTCAAAGTTGAATTTTTAATGGACCATTCAAGAAATTCAACATTAAGTTACAGCACAGTTATGTAAAAAACTAGAAAAAAACGACTGACGGTATTGAATTCTACGTTAAAAAGCGGCTCAATAATGCTAAAATGATTTTGTTCTAGCTTCAAAAGCAAAGGAGTTGCAGCAAATTGAAGAAATCGGCCATTTTTCACTTTTTCACTTTTTCACTCTGGGGAGAAAACAAAAGATGGCAACTTATTTCTGGCAACGGTAATGGAATAAGCATAAAAGGTCACGAGTACCTAAACAGTTTTTATTTATCTGCGCTAATAAGAAAGTTACCTATTTAATACCATCGAAATTGGACTACACTGTACAGTCAATGAGAATTAATGAGCCAGAAACAATATTGTCTAAATGATATCCGTTGCGTTGTATGCACTCTTCAAATCAAGAGCAAAGATTATTGATAATTCGTCCATACAATTCCCTCGATACAAATCTTATTTCCGCCTGGACGTTTTCCTTTAATTGCTGTGCATTAGCTGGATTATTTTCGTAGACCTTATTTTTAAGGTAATTCCATCGGGGTTCCTAGGGAGGCAGTTAATATTCTCTTCTTGAGATAACTTTGCTTGGAAATAATGGCTGAACAGCTTTGCGGTGTCTGATTCGATGTGTGACATATTGCGCTATCTTGTAGAACCCAGTTTCCAAGTTACAGCCTTAAAACTGTTGTAGGGATGGCGCAAGAAAATCTCTTAACATTGCACAATATCACTGGGTATTTACTGCAAGTGCTTGTTCATTTTGATAAACGGTTCCGTGTTGCACCGCTATACAATTCGACCTACACCACAAGCGCCGTCACTACCGCATCCGAGATCAAACGAGCAAACAAAGTGCTGATAACTTTTTTGCACACCTTGTATAAAGGTTTTTTGCTGAGAAACAAAACGCGATTGTCGATTCTGTAAATTTCGAGAGGTTGATGAAAGTGCAATTGAATCTTCTTTTGATTTTGCATCCCCCAACAGTTTGAAGATTTTCGGGTATACTGAATCACACAACACATAATCGAGAAATCAACAATTTTCGTTTCTTTTCTTTTTGTCAAGGAATTTGTAAAGATCTCGTTTTGGCATATTTAATCCGTCGAAGATGGCCATATGCGCGTTTTTTCTTCCTGTGGGTACCTCGAAGTGTCATTTACAAAAGACGGTAACAGTTTGATCCAGCTACCCCCTGCAATTAAAGTTGTACAGAAAGAGTTCAACCTTACCAATTCAAGTATATCCATTCAGAGAATCAAAAGACGCCCGCCAAACACTTAGAAAAACTTCAAAAATCGACGATCTTGACACTGCACTAGCAAAACGACAGCCATGACACTATAATATCGCGGCTACATTCCTGCTACTCTCCGACAGCGTACCAAGCGACAGTACCACAACCCACTTTCCCTAAATCACCTGGAGAACATTGACTCCGCGCACGCATGGGTGAATTCATTAAAAAAATGAACGTTTAAATGCTTCTAACCTAACCACACCCTCGCTTCGGCCTCCCGCCTATAACATTTATACGCCGGCCATGTTGCAGTAGGGGGTTGGTAGTGTGTGTGCAGCAGCTGATTTAGTTGCCAACTTCATTGTTTCTATCGTTTTTGTTGTTTTTCGACGGTTTCACCAACATTGGATTAATTTTCTTTACCTCCGGCAACCTAATTCTGTTCTGTGAGTAATTCTCTGCCTGCTGATACCAAACATTTGCTCCCAAAACGTCGTATTCCTATGGGTAGCTATATCGAACAATTACCCAAAACAACTCTCGCAAATCGGCCAACTTGATTGTAAAATTTAAAAAAAGATCAGAGAAGCTGTGCTTTCAAACAGTTTAGTAAAATGCTTGTCTATAGATGGCTTTGGACGTCTGAGATGAATCCAACGAAATGACTGCCAAAATCGACTGGTTGCTGTCAAAGTTGCCCAATTGTTTATTAGTCTTTACTTACTGTATCTAAAAATACCGATAAGAATTATAGAAAGTGTTGTCTACTATTTTTACAAATAACTCTTTGTAGCTAAATTGCCCTTAATTTTAACTTCTTTTGATATAAATATTGAATTGTAGGTTAGGATGATGAAACTTCAGTATTGTTAAATGTTAAAAGGGATTAACCTTTGAACAAGACAGCACCGACTGTTAATGGTTATCAACCTTCAAAGACTTATGTCAAAAGGGTTCTATCGATATAAAATGTACATGGGTTTGGTGCTAGACCAAGTCTACGTGCGGTTTGCATGTGGATGCAGATATTAAGCTGCTGATGGCTTACAGTGGTAAAGTACATTGAAGGCTGTAATGATCCCCAAATTTGCCTATCCTTATTCACCGTTAAACTATACAGGGTGATCATTTTAAAACTTCCTATCCTGAATATCTTGAAAACCAAAAAAGATATCGGAATAATTCCAAGGCCATTTTCTTATACTAGGAGGGGGAGACTAAACTATGTACAAAGTTTTCGATTAAAATTCTACCCTTAAGCTCCAGCCACCCCCACTTTACAATTTTAAATTGGATGATAAGGCGTGTGGCACATCAAATTAAAGATTTTCAATACCAGAACGCAGTGGTGTTTGAAAAAATCAAATCGGCCGATTTGATTTTTTCAAACATCACTGCATTCAGGTACTAAAGACCTTTAATTTGATGTGCCACATGCCATATCATCCTATTTAAAATTTTAAAGTGGGGTTGGCTGGAGCTTTAAGGGTAAAATCTTAATCGAAAACTGTACATAGTTTAATCTCCCTCTCGCGGTATAAGAAAATGTCCTTGGATTTATTTTGATATCTTTTTTGGTTTTCAAGATATTCAGGGTGGGAAGTTTTAAAATCATCACCCTGTATATTTACTGTCGTTATGCACTCCCTGCGTATTCCCTTCTTATGAATATGTAAGGGCGTGGGAAACGTAACCGTATTTTGACTGTTTCAACTGATTCCGGGTACAAAACCCGAATCGTCGACGTCTTATTATTATCATTACTATTATTATTTTTATTATTATTACTGATTTCTATTCTCCACAACTTTAGCAGACGTTGTGGAGAAGGCATCATCGGTATTATACACTGGTGCTAACGCAATAGGGTTTGGCACTTCCGACCTCTATAATAGTATCTAGTGCTCGAGGAAACCCTAACCGTACAAAAAAAAACGACCAAGAAACGTCGCAAGGTTTCCTTTTGCCTATAGATATCAAGTTTAATTAGATAAGACACCAGTGCTTATTTCTAATAGGTAAACTTTTCAAAACAGCAAAATTCAAACAAAATAAGTACTACATATGCAATTTAACATTTATTGTGGAATATTTTCTATATACAGTTGTAACATTGTAAGGAAATGGAAATTTCAAATGCAATCTCCACATGATACTTAAGGAATTGTCAAAATCTTTTACATTAGGTCTTGGTATTTCCCAAAGAACAGTTAATAAATCTTTCCTACTAGAGCAATATGATGATGCCAAAAGAAAACGTGCTAATTTCTTAAGAATCCTCGTAAACCTTAAAACGTATCCAACTTCAGGACCGAAATCCAAGATCTGGTATGTTAAAGTGCAATGCCAAGGATTTGCAGTCTCAGTCGAGTCTGTAAGATTTTCTAGCGTTGTTCAATTTCGTAATGATAGATGCATACGCTTGACGTGATCCCTCAAGGTGCTTTTTCGCTTTGCCTTGTATGAACATCCAGGACAGGCATACTGAGGTTCCTTGCCGCATTCAAATTTCGAGTGAGTGTAGAGAGACTGCATATATCGATATGACTTTCCGCAGAGTTTGCAGAGGTATCTCTTTCCTAAAAAGATAGTTTTGAATATTAAAAGAGAAAACATTTATTAACAATGTGTCGTAAAGTATATTAAAACACATAAACAGAGCCGTTGCAATTTCTAAATTTCAAAATGCAAAGTCTGCGAATTAAGTGAAATATCTAGTTTAAAGATGCTCATCGCATTAGTCAAAGACAAAAGTAAAATTATAGTTACAAAACTTTATTGTTTTGAAAAGACATGTAATTATTTTTATATAAAGTATTGTAGTACTATATAATTCTGGTAAAAGCAATTTCTATATAATTATATAAAATTTGAGTTACAGGAACAATATTATGACGTAAAAGTATGTAATGGAACATTAGTTAAAAAACTAAGACGACAGATAGTTTTTAACAATAGACCACAAATATAATGGAAAAAAAATTAATTTAAGGATGCGCTAAAATAAAAATAAAAATTAGTAGCTGTAATAACATTTAAAGGTCTTTTCTAGGATCATGCCTAATTATAATGTGAGCTTTAAGATTACTCTTCTGATAAGTTCGATAAGTACAGTTTCCAAGGCTACAAGCAAATTGAGGTAATTTTCCACATTCCCATTTCTTATGTCTGTAAAGCGATGAATATTGTACGTACGTTTTGTTACAGGTAGAACATTTGAAGAATTTTGCCGAACCTGAAAAAATGCAGAGTAAGTTCATCAAGCATTTACAGTTCCATACATTTTGATAATTATTTGTTTTTGATCTCGATTATTTAAAATAGAAATGTAACCTTTTGTTTTTCGACACTTAAAATTCAAATATCTAATATAAAAAGAATCACGAATGTCATCCAAGTTCAAGATCTAGTATTCAACAGTCGTGGTATCTAGCGGCTAAACATGAAAGTAAAATTTTTAAATTTTTTCGATGAATCTCTTTAATTCACCGTTCAGACGTATTGTTTCTATAAATCTATTAACTAATAAGAACGATTTTAGTTTGTAAAAAAAGTGTCTGTAAATCCTTGAATAAGTTAGTTTTGTGTTAATCATTTTATTTGGTTTCAGTTTTGGTGGTTAACTTTGAGCGTAAAAAGATATACAAAGAACAGACTATTCTAGATTCTTAAATTAAGAAAAATTAAAATTGTGTTGAGTAAATCAAAAAGTTAATCAGAATAACAAGACATTAATAAAAAAGACTAGATTAATGTAATTATAAATATAGACAAGGGCATTCTGGGAAGATTATTATTCCGTTTTTTTTAGAAACTACTCCGGATAGTCATCTCTGATAGTGTAAAACTGGTCAAAATAATATGATACTTTAGAATCTACCGTTATATGATTCTAAAATCTAAACTGCAACGTTGTAGTATCATGAAAGCCAACCAAACAATGATGAGATGCGACGGCAGCATAATCCTTCTAAAATCTAACAGCATTACATTTACGCCATAAACATTAATACCTATCTTCCCAGAATGACTCTGACTATAGTTATGTACATGCTAAAAGTTAATGATAACTCAATCATACGAATAACTGCTTCGACATACTTCACAAAGCGTGCATCAGTTTCAGAAAATGACTTGAATGTCTACGTAAAATGTGACTTTTTAAATGTTCTTTTCTTTTGCATCGGAAAAGGCAGAGCTCGCAGGTAAACTGCGGTTCTTTTCCACACTCCAATCGCAAATGTCTCCTTAGGATATACATTTGGTTATAGCTTTTCCCACATCTTGGACAATAATATCGTTTGGCAACTGAAATGAAACAGTTTTAAGGCAAAGAAACAGGAAACATAAAAAATGCAAAAACAAACTGAAAGCATATTGCACACTGCCTTCGCAGTACCATCGTTAACCATGAACGTCTTAAAGCTTAAGGCGTTCTAGAGACCGTTGGTATCTTATTAGTATTTGATAAATTGTAATCAGCATTTAGGTCTTCAACAATCTTAAAACAACAAATTAAATTTTTTATATTTTATTTATCACTTATACGCTACAGAAAATCAAAAACCATTAATTTATCACTACTTGTAAGAAGTAACTTAATGGGTAGGTCTCGCATGAAGTCGCATATGACGAAATAGATGTTCTTTTCGTTTAAATCTCTTGAAACACGAGTAACATTGAAATTGTGGATCTATTTCGCATTCCAATCGAATATGTCTAAGGAAATTTTCTTTTCTATTGTATCTTCTAGAGCACTTTACACATTCAAATTTGTCACCCGTCATTTTAAATCGAGCTTTTGCACCTAAAAATGAAAATAAATATCAATTTACCATTTGGACAGTAGGACTCTTAAAATGTCTCAAAAAGTCTATGATCTAACTATACTATAATCTCGCTTCAGTACGACAGTTTAATGATTTTCCGGAAATTGTATACGGATCTCGATAAATAACACTGCGCCTTTCAACTGGTATTCATAAGTTTTCCCTAGTAGCTTATTAGATATCTAATGGTATTAAATATTTCGATGGGATCTATTCCGAAATCAAATGAACCTAGCCGATGGCAACATATGGTATCAACAAAATAGTGTTCCGTCGCATTTTGCTCCATTTTGTAGATTCTTAGACCATGTGTTTATAAGATGATGGGTTGGAACTATTAACTACCGAGATAGCTGTAAATACCGCTCTTGGATTTTCGTTTTCTGTTCAATTGTAAGTTCAGAATCATTATAGGTTCCAAAATTGTTCTAATTAGAAATCATTTGAATTCGAAATAAAAATCGACAAGTTGCTACAAAAATAACTTTTATTTAAGTAATTGTCACATACTAGAATTCTTTTATTTAGAAATAATAGTTATCTAACTCCATTTGATGAACATTTTTGCAATGTACCCTGATATGATCTTTTCTCTTAAACCTGAGTTTGCAATACGGACATATGAATCGTTTCTCCATTCCGCATTCGTACTGAATATGCCTATTGAGGTTATGTTTTCTTGTGTATACCTTGCCGCATTTAGGACAATTGTTTTGAGGCAACCAACTACTGTTAGGATCTGAAACAAGTTGTTTATTTATCATCCCTTAGAAAGTATAATAAAGAAATGACAAAAATGTCACCAATTCGTGCGCAAGCAATATCAACAGCCTTTTACCCTTTTTATCATTATTGACTACAAAATTCTTTGTAAACTCCGTGGTGGGATTTGAACTATTTTATTATAAAAATCATTAGCAATACATCATTAAATATCATTGTCGAACATAACTAAATTAATTCATTGTTTAAAGGATTTCAACAGTTTCTTTTTTTGTAAGACAATTTCTAGACTTATTCCTATAAATTCTTGGTACTCGCAATTTATGTTTCTTCACAAGATGTTGTCTTATAGCGTTTGTTCTTTTAGCTTTGTACGAACAATTCTGAACAGGGCACTGCATTCCCGGTTCCTTTCCACATTCGTATTTCTGATGGGCTTTCAAAGATTTTTCCCAAGCATACAATTTATTACAAAAAGTACACGCAAACGACGTCAAGGACGGTGTCTTCTTTGGAACACCTAAAAATATAAGAATTGATGATTACCCAAAAATAGTAAAATTAAATGAGTTCGTTTAATTATAACTTTTGCCGCATTTTTCCATGAAGTTGTTGTGACTAAATACCTGCGCTATATGGAGACCAAATGGCTGTAAAGTGATATCTAGAAAAAACGCATCGATAATTTAATTTTCCTCATTTCTTAAAGTGATGCAAGACTTTTCCGCTCCAGCGCACAGTGTATCTAATATGGAAAAATATAGTAGGCAACCCTCATTTCATCTGAATGTTAGTGATGGTAAATATATTTGCCCAAAAGATTGATAAAAGAAATAAAAAGAACTCAAACAAAACTTCAATTTATTTTACTTTATTTCTGGCCAATATTTCAAACATAAATTGGTTGCATTTTCAAAATTTCTACAGAATTGTAACTTGTTAATGATTAAGCACAACATGAGATATAACCAGTCCAAGCTTCTCTTTCAGTTTTAATCAGCTTCTTGTCTCGAAATCTAAAAATGTAAAGGCTTAAAACTAAAATATTAGTCGAAAAATATTTAGATTAATAAATAAATCCAAATCCAAATACATTTCTTGTTTAACTGCGATATTCTAAGTTACTCTCTCGGTTTATAGAAGTGTATGTGTGAATGAGTAGGTATTAGAATAATATAAACCTAACGAGCTTACACCAAAATATTATCGATCAGTAACGTAAAATATTATTTTGATATCTATGATTTATTAAAGACAGTTATGGTATATGACCAAGTTACACTATTGATATGGCATTTCTTAAAATACATTTCAACATTCTTCCTTCTTCTCGAGACGGCTTCTAATTGTACTAGTATTACTATAAATTCTTGGTACTTGCAATTTATGTTTTTTTGTAAGATGTTGTCTTATACCATCAACTTTTTTAGCTTTGTACAAACAATCTTGAACAGGACACTGGATTCCTGGCTGCTTTCCACATTCATATTTCTGATGAGCTTTTAAGGATTTCTCCCACATATACAACTTGTTACAGAAAGTACAGGCAAACGACGGCGTTCTCTTTGCAACACCTGAAAATACAGAAACTGGTTACTTATCTAAAATTATTAGATCTACTGTTTGAAAGGCTACATTTGTATTTGCTATGTTATTTTGTCACAAGAAGTAAGAAGATTACTAGGTATATTGCGTTGTCTAGATTTTATTCAGAAGACCTCTTACATGGTCGCCCCGTGTAACAAAATAATAATATAGATTTTGGTAATATTATCACTTACAAATTAGTTCATTAAAAAAAATATCATAACTACAATTTCGTGATTGGGAAAATTGAATCTTCAATTGACATGAATCCAGTCGACTAATCCTGGAACCGTATGGGCCAATTTTGTATACTGATGGAGGCCAAGTGTATGAAGAGATCTTGCAACTTCCCGATTTCACTTGGGATACTCCTTTTCAGTTTGATACAATTGATACACAATACTGCGAGCACACCATATCCAACTTAACAGTATCTAACTCAAGAGTAACTATCTTGTCTTCCTAAACCGTCCAGGTTTATCTTTCCTGAGCAACCAAGACTGAGAAATTCTCTTATCAACCTAACCATATCAGGAACTACCTGTTACATCATATTATCCTACTGAATAATACCCTTCGATTAAAATCTTTCTATCTTCAAACTAAAAAAATAATTGCTACAGCTAAAGCCAGCTAATAAATTTCTCATCTGATGATTCGCCGTCAATTACCTCATTTGAACTTAATGCTTCACATTTAGCTTCCCCCTTTTGTATTTTCAGTTATTCTAGTTTTTCCCGTCCTTGCCCTCGGCTTCTATTCATTTCCCCATAATACTCATCTGAATTTCTTAAATGTTGTTCGACCTCAGCAAATTTCGGGTATTCCCCACCTAATATAACACATTGAATTTCTAAAGGAAAAATGGTTAAAATTAAATATTCTCTTAATTTGTCTCCCCCTAATGGAAAGGTGAGAAGCCGGGGCCAAATTGGCTCGTGTAACGAAAAGATACTTTTACAGCTCGAACATCAAAACTAAAGTAGTTAATTAAATTTTTGCTCAACGTGAGTCTTTGCTGATAAATTTGCTTTTATACAAACCATCTCGAAAAATATTCCTCAATTCTACCTTCCTACCTTGACATTATCAGCTTCTTCACAACGTTCATGTCGATTTTGTGTATCTTTATGATACTTCGAATGCAATTTATGCTAACGAGATATCTTAATTGCAATGATAAAAAAAGACTTAAAGAACCAACACAGGAATAGATCGAGTCTGCCACGTTGGGCGCCAAAACCGTGCAATTCCACACGTATTTGCTACTTTATTTTTATGATGGATTTTACTAACCATGACATATT
>VTPC01090169.1:135419-183569 GCA_011009095.1 Ignelater luminosus
TACATAATTTTGTAATACGTTTTCGTAGATCTTCCAGATTACCAGCGGCTCATTGCAAATGCCTCATATGAATTTTTCAAAAGCTTAAAATTAAATCAGGAGATTCTGATTGAAAACGCAAAATAACAATAGCATGTAGCATTCTACATGAATTTTATTTTTCTCTTTAATACACCATTACAAAATTATTGCTTTATCAATTATCAGTAAGGATAAATAAGTACAGATATCAGTAAAAACATACTAATTGAAACCAGTTTATAATTAGACATTATATATGATTCTCAAAATTGATATGAATTTCCATTTTTTTCACATCTATTGAAACAATTTCCTAAAAGTGAGCTCGTATATATATAATTAAAAACGGAACGTATTGAAAACTTCTTATTACCTTGTAGCACTGTGTATTCTCATAAGATGTGATCGCAAATGAACCTTTTGACGGCACCTTTTGGGACAATATGGACACTGAAATTGGGGTTCTTTTCCACATTCCCAGTAGATGTGGCGTGTTAACGAGGGCTTATTTTTATACAATTTGTTACATGCCGAGCAGCGGTATTGCGATGATAAGCCTAGAAAACAAACATTCTCAATTCTCATTAAACTATCACTTATAATATACACAGAGTATAATTTTACAAACGCCCAAGTATATTAAATCTGATTATGTAGAAAATACATTGGTATAAGAAACATGTTGTACTATAACATGAAAGCCACCTTCAAAACTAAGGTAGATTTTAACTTCCAAACGGTAGTAGGGTAAAAGCACCAATCCTCTGCCACCTAAAGTATATTTGAAGTTCAAATTCGTTTAAATTTAAAACGAAATAATATTTATCAATGAAACTTCCTATATAGTTATGCATATTTAAATGATATACATGCTCAATCGTCAAAAGTCATTAAACTTTTAGTTTTATATGAGAAAAAAATAATTCATTAAAACCGACACTTTGGCCCCGTAATCCGCCGCTAATTACTAAAAATCCGCCGTCAAGATCCTAGTAGCCGCCCTTTAAGAAACAAAGCTATAAACCTCGTATAAACGTGAGCAATGATTATTTCTTAAAGGATCACATACGAGTTCTTGGAAGCTTTATTCGGATCACCTGTTTGGCAAATGAAATCTGTTTTAGCGATATCTTCGTTACTCGCCATAAGCATGAAATAATTTAACAATTTTATGCCTTTCTTGCATTTGCTCATAAACGATTTATTGAAACGAAAAGAATTTATTTTAAAAAATACATGCAAATACAAAATAAGTAATAATTAATAAACAAATGAATTTAATTCCTACTTTTTACATGATACTCTTTAAAGGTTAATTTTTCACTTACGTTGTTTGATCATGTTGACTTCCTAAGATTAGATTTTTTTTTTTGAAGAGAATAATAACCATCAAATAAATGATGGAAAGATTAAAAAGTGTGGGTGCTAATCAACAAAATTAAATTAAAAAGTCGAGCAACAATAATATAAAATCTCAGTATTGTGGAATACCTACTGCACGACAGTGGAAGGCGGCGAGCGGGTGACTAGACGAATCTGTAAATACCGGTACTCCGCCTACCTTATTTTCGACATTTGTTTAATTATAATTCAGGATTTTTTGTATTAAATATTAAGAAGGGCCACTGCTTTAATTTACCAAACAAAAATTTTTACGAAGATGTCCACAAAAATGCGCAAATCTTACCTAGAATGCAACTGTTTCTCGTTAATAAAAACGCACTCAATGGCAGTCGTAGTAAACACAATCACGTATTGGCAGTAAATAAATGCTAATAATTAACATATAACTTTTATTTACCGGAATGGTATAATAATGCCATAATTTATTTATAAAGCTTCATAGCTTTTCTTCCTCTATCAAATAGATTTTTGGTTTACGCTCACCCTCAACCTCCGCCTCCGGAAACCCAACCCCTTTTTTATATTTTTTAATTTTCCTTACTGGTTTTTTTATTACTATCTCAATAAAAAATTGTTTATACGTAACATGATACATCTGATGGCTAACGTAAATACCACTTCAGTTATTTCGATTTTATGCCGCAGTATGATTAAGAACTCAAAACATAAATCAAAATATATTAGAAGTAGAAGGGAAATTAGCCAGAAAAAAAGAACCCAGAGCGCAAAAATTAAAGGAAAGCTGGAAATCGTATTAATCAACTTTATATACATCAGAAAAAAGGGAAATATCTTTTGCCCCTATTTTCTGAGGTAGGGTGTTGAAAAAACCGTACAATTCTGGGACGTTTTTCACTTTTTTTAAGTACAGCCAAAACTACACTTGTAGTGAAAAATCTCACTGCAACAATACCATAGAGGAGTGGTTCTCAACCGGTGTTCCATAAACTTGTTGCAAGTGTTCCGCGAAATTCTTAAAAATCATTATAAGATTTATCTTGATCTTTTCTATAGATTTAGAAATTTTTATATATTTTTTTTTAAATCCCTACATCTACTAGATATTTAGTCAAAAATCCATCAATCCCTTTGCTGGTGAAAAATCCTTACACTGAGGAATTTATCCTCCAACCTGACAACGCTGGCATGCACAAAACCGAACTGGCAGCATGTGCGCGCTGTAAACGCAGGGAAGTAGCTTCTTGAACAATTTCTACATGAAGAAGTTGTTAATGAAAGTTAATAGTACATAACGCAAAAAGTCTCTAGTCGTTTTTATTTACTTTATTTGTCATCTGAAATCTCCTCAGATAATTACAATAATTTTGCATATAAGGATACTGTAGCAATGTTGACAACGCCATTATTGTTTTTGTCTTGAATTACACAATTGCACTCACTGCTCTATCTCCTTGAGACAGAGCAACAAATCTGAATGAAACAGAATCGAAGATACTTTTGTCTCTGAGGTTCCTTTCGACCCAAGGACAGTAAAATCGAAAACGGCATGAGTCAGTTGTGTTACCTTCGTTCATTGTGTTTGACCAAATCTGTTTAGCAACTTGTTGCTTAAATTAGATAATACTAATACCTTTTTACTAACAACTTAAATAATTAGTTATTTATTATTTATAATTTTTATTAGTTGTTTTGATCATGATCATGAACCGCAAAATGGATAAATTTATTAAACGAAAACATCATAAATGTAAATTACGACTCATACACGAGATAGAATTATACGACGACAAATATTTAAGTTTCAGATTTACATGGACCGGTGTGAAAGACTGCCAAATCCCACAATGTATTGCATGTGGAGAAAAATTGCTGAATAGCTCAATAGTTTCTGCGAACTTGAAACGCCATTTTACTACCAAGCATGCCAATCTTGCTTTAAAAACTAAAGATTATTTCAAGAGACCGATGGACATGCAAGTTAAACAAGTACTAAAACATTTTGAAGAAAGCTGTCGAAATGTCTGATAAGGCTCAAATTGCTTCCTATAAGGTAGCGGAATTAATTATATTAAAATTAAAACCGCATATCATAGCAGAGTCTCTTGTATTACCAGCATGTTGAGATAGTAAAAACTATGTTTGGCAACGATTCAAAAAACGAAATCATGAGAATTCCTCTTTCAGACAGTACCACAAAAAGAAGAATTAAGGATATGTCAGATAATATTGAAGAAACGGTTACAGAAAAACTTTCCAAACGATATTTAGCTCTGCAGATTGACGAGTTTACTAACATTAGCGGTAAAGCTCACCAGGATTCGTTCGTTGTGTTAATGAAGACGAAATAGTGAATCAATTTCCATGCCACAGAAAACTTATCGGACGTGTAACAGGGCATTTTTGACTCCATTATGTGGTATTTAGAAACATTTAAAATATCATGGGACCTACGTGTAGGAATTTGTGCGGACGGTGCTCTGTTAAAGGTTATTACCTTTGCAAACACAAGAAACTCGGATATCATATGTACGCACTGGTTTTTACACAGAGAATCCCTAGTTTCGAAAACATTGCCAGCATTAAAATCTGTATTCGACCAAACTGTAAATATGGTAAATTACATTAAGTCAAGACCTTTCAAAACTCGCCTCTTTAGAAAACTTTGCTTATCTATGAAAGCTTAGTATACGAAACTTTGTTTTTGCACACTGAAGTCAGATGGTTATCTAGGGGTAAAGTGCTATGTAGAATTTTAGAACTTAAAAATGAATTGTTGACTTTTTTGTAGTATGAAGGGATAGATTCTTGTGTAAAATGCCTTAATAGTGATACTTGGTGTGTCAAATGGCATATTTAGCCGATATTTTTAATCAGTGAAATAGCCTTAATACAAATATTCAAAAAAGAGCTGGAAATAACCTAACATTAACGAACAAATTGTCAGCATTTAAGAAAAAGATCTCTTTGGAAAAATCGTATATTAGAAAAAAGTGCAGTAGATATGTTTCCTTCTTGGAAGAAAAGGTTAAAAATTACTTAACATCCTTAAATATTGAAAGTTACAACTGGATACGAAATTTATTTGTCAAAGTTAATACGACAAGTACTGAATTTTCCTAACATGAAGAAGGAAAACTGATTACCTTCTTGAATTGCTAATATGGCTTCTCCTTCATCATCTTTTGAGGCACAGTTCGTGATCAGTTGGGGAGTTTTTGCATGATTGGCCTTTACACCCTTTGCAGACGTTTGTACATTTTATACCACTTGCAGAATATAGAATTAATAAGTTCTTCTGGTGCTGCGGCTTTATCACTAGTCAATGGGAGCAGGCCGTGTTTTGTAGTCTTCCAACCCCAAATTAGAGAATCTGGGATGTTACCTTTCCATATTTCAATCTGCATGCGGGTTCGAAGAGAATGCTGGCGTACTGCTGCCTCAGTCAGAGGTAGGCTTGCAAGATTGAATTCTGAATCTATCATAGCGAATTTCATTCAGTGACATTTTTGAAGAGCCACTGCTCTGTCAGTTTCATCTTGGGTAGCATCAGGCTTGCTAAAAATAGTCACAGCTTCCTACAGGTGGATATATCTTTTGTAGGGTTTTGACGAATTTCAATTTTGCTTGCCTCAACATTGCGGATGTAGAATCATAGCCTCTGAAAGCGTGTAAAAATTAAATGTTGTTTTTCACATTATCCGAAAATTTGAAACTCAATGAACTGCAAAATATGTCAACTTGTTTGCCTTTTCCTGGCTTCGGCAAATATATTTTAAAGGAAGCTAGAGCTGCTGCTGTCAAAAAAAGAGGAGATCCACTTCTTCTCCAGCAACGATCATGGCAGTTCCAGATTGATGACCAAGTTGAAGAGCATTACTGATGATTGTGAAATCAGCATCCTCAACAGCTTGCTCTGCTTCAAAATCTTGCGCTAATAGTCCCTCAGTTAACACTGTGATGAGTCGTTGCTTGTTGCGCTCATTTGAAAGAAATCGCTCTTTAGCCATTGTAGCACGCATTGTTCCGTCAAAAACATCTAGTGATGAGCATTTCTTCCTTCTACGTTCACGTTCAACAGATTTAATACTCTAACTCTAACTAATGCCCTATCTCCATGATGCTGCATCGCATTCTTGATGTATTTATCAATTATGGCAGAAAATATCTTTCCACTTTGCCATGAGACTCCATGAAGCAGGAGACCTCCATCAATCACTGACACTGCAGTTTTTAGGTCGCTTGAATTTACCTCAGCAGAATCAACCAAGTCATAGAATTTGGATTTGGGTGTTTTTCTCATACCCACCCACATATTTACTTTAATATTATCTTTATAAAATATAATTTGTTATACCATAACTATTATCTACTTGAGTTTTACACCAATTGGTTATGGGCTCAGCATGCTGCCTCTTTTCGTCCAGATAATATTCTAAGGTTTTTTTTGCAAACATAATTTATTGTGTCCTCAAATCATGAATCACGAATAAATGTTAATTACTTTATTTTCAAATCATAAGAAATCATTGTTTGACTGATGTGGTTGGTATATACGTCGCCGGTAAAAAGCTGTACATGACTAATTCTGAAAATGCTGGTACCCTTTGGAAAGCTAACTAGATGTTTTACAACTCTTATTAAGACCAATTTTCTTGTATTTTGGTTTTTGAGCGAGCTATTACAAGATTAAGGTCACTCCAAGTAGAAAAGAAGATTTTTGAATCAAAATAGGCAATTTTCAACTTGATATTTTTCCTACAACCGATTTAACAACTAGGTACTCAATCGGCGCAGACTTCTATGCTATACAGCGTGCTGATAAAGTATGGAACAAGTTCAATAATTCGAAAAATATTCCGAAAAAAAACAAAAAGGGATGTAACGATTTAAATTATTGGGCATCTTTTAATGTTATGCACAAATCAATGACGTCATCGATATTTTTTTTAATGCCAACCCCAAACTATTTTTGCAGATTATTATTGACCATTGAATTCTGCGTACAATGATCTTCAAATTTTTCAAATTTGCTTACGCTTTTCGGAGATATTATTTTCTTTTGTTTAGAAAATCTAAAACATTCTAAATGGTATTTCAGCAATATAAATCTAGTACACTTGATTTAAATTAAATTAAAAAATGAAGTACAAACCAACTTGATTTTATCTTATGTCATCTAATCAGATTTCTGTCAGTTATTATTTAAAATTCGATTTTATTATTTGTTGTAAATGCCAAAATTTTGAACAAACAAAGACGATGCGTTTTAACAGAGAAGGAGAGAATAGAAATACTGATAATGATCGGCTGCGATGGACAAACGCGAACTCAACAACAAGTATGTGAATTATTCAATAATAAATATCGAGAGAGACGACCAATAACTCGTTCGACGGTTAGTAAAGTAGAGAAGAAATTTCGCGAACACGGACACGTACGAGATCTTCCTCAAAGTGGTCGACCTAAAACTTTAGATGAAACAAAACTTAATGTTCTTCTAGCTGTACAAGACAATCCACATGAAACCACCAGACAACTGGGATTAGAAAACAATATTCACAATACAACCGTCTTAAAAATCTTGAAGTCTGAAAAACTGCATCCTTACAAAGTTAGGCTTGTTCACGAGTTGGCCGAAGATGACTTTGACAGAAGAATCGAATTCTGCGAACGCCTACAGCAACTCTGACTCGAAGATACTATGTACGTTAAAAACATAATTTTTTCAGATGAAGCAACGTTTTGTTTAAACGGACTTGTAAATCGCCAGAACTGTAGATATTGGGCAACTGAGAATCCTCGCTGGATGCAAAAGTCACATACCTAGCATCCACAAAAACTTAAAGTTTCGGCTGGAATTGTCGGCAACAGAATTGTAGATCCTTTCTTCTTTGAAAATAACCTGACCGGACTCCGTTATTTGCATCTGATACCCACTTTAACTGTTCTTTTTCCTCAAGAAGGAAACCTTAATATGCCAGACAATAACTTATGGTTTCAGCAAGATGGAGCACCACCACATTATGCTCTCAATGTTCGGCAGTACTTAAATGAAGTGTTCCCGAATCGCTGGATTGGTGTATAAAGATAAGCCAGACAATTTAGGGGTATTAAAGAAGCACATACGGCACGAAATAGGACAAATTTTACCACACGTTATAAATCATGTTCAACAAGAATATATCCACCGTCTTGGACACTTCCAAGCAGTAAATGGTCAAAATTTTGAACATCTGTAAAATTTCTGTTCTTTGGTAAAATTATTCGTTTTTATGAGTTATTGTTTTTGTTGTAAATTTTATATTTAAAATAAAATTGTTGAAATACCATTTAGGATGTTTTAAATTTTCTAAACGAAAAAAAAATAATATCTCCGAAAAGCGTGAGCAAATTTGAAGATCATTGTACGCAGAATTCAATGGTGGATAATAATCTGCAAAAATATTTTGGGGTTGCCATTTAAAAAAATATCGATGACGTCATTGGTCAAGTAATGATGACGTCATTGATTTGTACATAACTATACAAGATGCCCAACAATTTAAATCGTTACACTCCTTTTTGTTTTTTTTTTTCGGAATATTAATATTTCTCGAGTTATTGAATTTGTTCCATACTTTATCAGCACACTGTATAATATTGTCGTAGTAAGAGTTTTCACTACAGGTGCAGTTTTGACTGTACTTCAAAAAAACTGATAAAAACGTCCTAGAAATGAATGGTTCATTGAAAGATTTCCAGTTTTCCTATAATGTTTGTGCTCTAGAATTCTAATTTCCCTGGCCTAGTGGTACAAATGACAAAGATTGAAACGTTCGTTTCCGATATCAACACTAATCTTTATTAAAGAACTGGAAAATGGTAAATACCATATGCAACGTGCTTGTATTCATACAAATTTCTTACATTCAGAAAACATTAAATAAATTTCAATGGTAGTCTTTACAGAAATAAGTAACAGCAATATAAACAGAGTACATTACATTATAACATACGTAGTAATATTTCAGTATACCACAAATAAAGCATTATTCTAACGAATTTCGATAAGTTACAGTTAAAGAATAATGTGATGGTGTCTTTTATACGTATGTGACTGCAGTTCTTGTTTATAATAAAACTTCACGGAACAAAAGCTGCATGTAAGTTGTTTGTCTTTTCCACATTCGATTTTCTGATGCCTCTTCAAATTCCGTAACAACGTGTAAGCCCTGCTACAACTGTTACATTTAAAAGGACGACTTTTCATTATTCTCTGTCGATATCTGAATCCTGCAAAGGGTGTTACATTAGTGATTAATATTATCAAAGAAAAAAGGTTTTCTGTATGCATGCAAAGGTTATATGATGATCTTACAATAATTTTTCAGTTTGATTAAAATATTTATTCATGAATTAGGTATTACGGTACATTACTAAACCGATGACTTTTTAAAATTAGTAATTGTAAGATTATACAATATAAAATGCAAAATGTTAAGAATGTAAGATTTTGACCGTCCAAACATTTCTTCAACTTCCAACTAACAAAGTTTGTGATTTTTTGCAAAAACTGGAGGAGTCTTAAAAATGTCTTCAAACTATAAAAACCGTCTTCTAAGGTCCATTAGGATCAAAAAGTATCTGTGAACTTAAATTCTAGAATGATCCGTTTCAAGGTAATGGTAGCAAAGTTTCATTCAAGCTTTCTTGTTTTTTCTATAGTATGAGAATAAGATGCGGTATTGAAATGGAATCTTCTACATTGTTATTGTAAGGCGTCTACTATTTTACTAATTTGTGTAATGATTATCGTCACCAGGAATGGGAGAGGCGGAAAATCAGATACAGTCAAACGAGGTCTATTAGCCTTTGTTAATTTTAGAATTTACATTCCGTCTAACAGAGAAATCTTCTCTTGCACTTCACTCGTATAGGAGAGGTACCGAGTTGAGTTAAAACAAATTTTGTGATATCATCCTCGGAGTACTCCCACCAGTCATGGATATGTAAGGAAATGTTTGATAATTGATACCTTACGGTGCATTTCCTGTGATACAAAATGCTCTAATATATTTTTTATTTTTGCTAGAATTATTATAATTTCTCAGACGCTGGAATGTGTGTTAGTTGATGGTTACGCATGTGATGTTTATGTTTAAACAATCTGTGACAGATTGGGCATGCGAATCTTGCTTCTTTGTTGCATTCGTATTTCATATGTCGGTATAACGAATTTACGTTTTTGTAAATTCTACTGCATTGAGAGCAACCATAACCTGCAAGTAAAATAATTATTTTATTAAATGTATTGGTCTACGTATATAACTCCCCAAAGTTTATTAACCATTAAGAAACTCCTACAATTCGTTACCAAAAGTAATCCAGTGCATGACGTTTCAGCATATTTTTTGAAGTCATTTTGGAAGCTACTCGTAAAAGACGAGAAATTATAATCAAGAAATTCAATTAAAAATTAAGTATTATATTTCATTATGACTACAAATAAAGAAAAATACCAATAACAATGGATTACAACATAAATAAAAAGTTAAAAGTAAACAAATCTCTTATTAATATTATTACGTTCTAAATTACCCAGATGTACTGAGTATACAGAATTGATAACATTAACGAATAAACCGTATTAAAGGCATACGTTTGAAAACAACAGACCAACTAAACAAAACTTACAACATAAGCATAAGAAAGACAAAAATAAAAGATGTCATTCTATTAAAACCTCCATTTCCCCATGTAAATGATTAATATGATACTTTAAGTGCACTTTTTGCTTAAAAGTTCTATGGCAGAATGTGCATACAAAACTGCCTTGCTTGTTACATTCATATTTAACGTGTTTCATTAAATTACGTCGATACTTGTAGTATTTTCCACACGAGTTACAGCTATGATTGTAGGTGGAAACTTCATAATGGCTGTATACTCCTAAAATAAATAGAAATAATTAAACTAAAACTATAGATTGCATTATCACAATTTCCCACAACCTAGATTAGTCCCTGGCGATATAATACAATTAGATTGGTTAAGTTTCTTCGTTGAAAATGACAATACAAAGAAATATTATACAAATTGGCACATTTTACGAGAAAATTATATTACACATATACAGGCTGTAGACTAAGTAACGAATAATATTTACACAGCGCGGGAGAAGAATTAAGTATGTCTGGTTTACTCAAAAACGACGCACGCTATGAAAAAAACACGAAAGAAGCTTTCTTTGCTAGACTGAGTGTAGATTCTAAAACTAACAGAATTATAATATATCTTCCTAGTGGAAATTGGGACGTTCTTTGAGTTTTATGCCAACCCGAGTCGAAATTTAAATTCTACAGAAGTTCTGATAGATGCTGTTTAGAATCTAAATATGTACTTTTATGTCCTTAAGTGCTGTTTAGGATCTTACAAGCTCTAACAATTTTCAACATTAAGCTCTAGTCAGAACCTGGAGAGCCTAACATGTTCTCATTAGATACTATTAGGTGCTACGAAATTTTATATTAAAAAGCGTAAATAATTTTTATTTTTCTCGAGGCTCTTCTAAGGACCTATTATGCTCTATTATACTCTTCGTAAAACCTAACAAGTACTTTTAGAGTACATTGAATAAAAAACAACTTTTATTTTCTTTTAAAAAACTTAGAAAAATTTCGTCATCATGCGGGACTTAGAAAAAAATTTTAAAGTGAATTATGAGACTTAGAAATATTTTCTAAAAATGAAATTCTTGATTTTTTGTAAATTTTTCAAGTCTTATAACTCCAAATTTTATTTAGGCATAACAATAACTGAAACGAACAAATTTTTATTAAAATAAAAATGATAAAGGGTTTTCCAATAAGAGGTGTTATTTTGAATAGCCCGCTATTTCGGTAAATGTCACTTTTGAAGCTATCATTTTTTGACATTTGACAAGTAGAAACTACGCCATTAATAAATATGGAACGATACACGCTTCAACAACGCATTGAAATTATTAAAATTCACTATAAAAATGGTGAAAATTTGGCAGAGACGGTTCGTAAAACTCGAACATTTTTGGGTCACCGTGAAGCACCTTGTCGGACCGCAATACAGAAATTGGTGACAAAATTCGAGCTCTTGGGACAAGTTAGTGATGTGAAGAATAAAACCCGTGCACGTCGCTCAAGAACAGCCGAGAATATTGCTGTTGTAGCCGAAAGCGTTAAAGAAAACCCAGGTTTGTCCATTCCTCGTCGTTCTTTGGAATTAGCCATTCCACAAACGTCATTACACCGTATTTTGCATAAAGATTTGGGTCTTAAGGCTTATAAAGTCCAGTTAACACAAGAACTCAAGCCGGCCGATCATCAACAACGTCGTGTCTTTGCTGATTGGGTCGTTGAAATGCATGAAAATGATCCAGAATTCCATCGAAAAATCATCTTGAGTGATGAGGCCCATTTCCACCTCGGTGGCTTCGTCAACAAGCAAAATTGTCGGATCTGGGGCTCAGAAAATCCAAGAGTTATTGTTGAAAAGTCTCTCTATCCTCAACGTGTGACTGTTTGGTGCGGTTTATGGTCCGGCGGAGTCATTGGACCTTACTTTTTCGAAAATGAGGCTGGAGCAACAGTTACGGTGACTGGATTGCGCTATCGAGAGATGATTAACGATTTTTTATGGCCGGAATTGGATGGTATTGATCTGGACAACGTTTACTTTCAACAAGACGGCGCTACGTGCCACACAAGCAACGAAACCATTGATCTTTTACGGAAAAAGTTTCCGGACCGTGTTATCTCTCGAAGAGGTGATCACAATTGGCCACCGAGATCTTGTGATTTAACACCTTGCGACTTCTTTCTTTGGGGCCACGTGAAAGAGAAGGTCTACGCCAACAGCCCAGCGTCGATTCAAGACCTCAAAGATGGAATTCGTGAGGCTATCGAGGACATAGGGCAGCCACTTTGCGATTTGGTTATGGAAAATTTCATGAAAAGGATATTGTCCTGTAAGCGTGGTCGTGGTGGTCATTTGCCTGCTGTTATTTTCCACTATTAACGGCATACCTTCCTCTTTATAATGAAATAAACATCCGATCATTTATATTAAAAAATGGCACTTTTCTTTGAATATCAAAATAACACCTCTTATTGGAAAACCCTTTATTATTTATTTTATTCAAGTTCTTGTTGATTGACAGGTACGCCAATGTAGATTATTATTTATTAATATATTTTTGCAGATTAATTCAATCTTCTAAAATAGAGTCTAAATAAGCTCTATGAGGTACTGCGAGAGTTTTTAACGAGAACATAAATAAGTATTAATAAGTGCTGAAACTGGAAAAAAGCAAAACTTACCAGATCCTAAATAGAACATAATTTTTATGTTATTTAGGATCTAAGTAAGTACATTTATGCTCTGCAGCGAATAGATCTTAGCAGAGCCTAACTAGGACCTAAATTTCGACTCGGGAGCTTTAATGTCGCAGAAACAGCCTTTCTTCTTCATATTGCCAGTTGGTATTTCTAACAAGTATCATTTATTATTAACAGAACAAATTCAAAATCAGTAATACAATTTAAATATCAAGTTATCTTTCTTAACACATTCGTACAAATAAGAGGCATCCTTATAATGCGTGACGAGACAATAAATGTCGTTTATAATTTCCTTTTACTGCTGTTTTGTACGGACAAAAACTGCACACATACTTGGGTTCCATACCACATTCGTATTTTCTGTGATGATTTAACGTAGATCTATATTTATAAATCCTGCCGCATTTGGAACATGTGAAGTTACTGGCAGAACCTAAAAATTATTACTTAATTAGAAATAATTACTAACCAATGTGTACGTGAATTTATAAATTAAGACTAAAACAAAAGTAACTTGACAAACTGAAATTTAGAGACACATTCGAAACTGTGCATACTTTAACTGAACACTCTTGTGGTAAGAGAGTTATAGATTTATTTCTCTTTACTTCAATTACACCAAATAGAAAAAATTGCAATTCAAAGTAAAATGCTGAAAACTGCCTCAAGATGAAACATACATTAATAAAAATGATACAAACTAAGTTCTAACAAAATAATAATTAGAGTATATGTATAATCAACGTCAGATTTTCACTGCTCGACTGACTGGTCTAACCATTCACTGCTTAAAATGTCGAAGACGTATGTGTTCTACCTGACTTTCTCACGTTGCAGTGGCTGCATTCTCCTTGTTTATGTACAGCTTCACACTCGTATTTTAAATGTCTCGTAAGCCATCGCTTCACCTGGTATTGTCTGTTACATTTTATGCATTTGTATTTATTGTTCATCGTTGCATCTAAAACATTTGTATTATCAAACTAATAAAACTTCTTTATTCTTAAACTAACATAACACATAACAATCGTAACATACTTAGTTCTCTAGAAATTAGTAAAAGCTTGAATTGTTGTAATAATAAGCGGATGATTCCACACAGATTATAAAATTGCCAAAAAAGTGAAAATGAAAATGGCCTTGTCCAACTGATGCAGAAGGTATTTCTTCCATAAAAAGTAGCTGAATTTGCCAAACATGTCATGTAATAACTTAAAGGGTGGAGCAAAATGAACTTAATGGTTTTAATAGGGTCTGCCTGAAACAAATTATTATAACTTTTCTGTGTTTCAACGTAAATTTATAACCGCAAATTAATCATTCAACAAAAAAAAATTTTTATCACTGTAACATGTCGAAAAACAACGTCGAAAATCGTAAACTATTTAAATATTGTCACGTGACCAACGGAACGCTGTAATTTGCGGAGAGCCGCTGTGATGTCATTACGAGAAAGAAGCCGCGTTTTAATTTGGTTTCATTACCAAATTAGACTTTTCTAAATTCTCCATAAGGAAATTTCTTCTTTTATCAGTCAGGGTGTCTCTGTAAAGAGAAAATAGTCTTTCAATGTCAACACTAGTAATCGGTGCAAATTTAAATTTTGCAAGTAACGATGGTTCTAAGTCGAAGTTATTGACTATTTCGCCTGATAAAATACTTGCATTGGTCTTTAATCTTGCTAAACCTTCGTTTTTAGCCAGCACGTTCTCAAATTTGGCAAATATTGTTTTTCCTACATCATCACGCACTTTTCCCAATTTTATATTAAAGTCTTGTACAATCTGAATTGCTTCTGTTAGCTCACTTCTTTGTGTTTCAACTTTGGTGATAGTTTTACTGATGAACTCGTAATTTGCTTTGATGAATGCAAGGTTTTGTTGTAGTTCCGGATTTTTTAAAATATTTTGGTAGTTTTTAACTGATTGGGATGCATCTTCCAAAAATTCTAACAAAATTTCTTTGAAGCTGGTGAAGTTAACTGCGTAATATACAGCCGCATCCAACCATGTTCCCCATCTAGTAATGACTGGTTGTGGTGGAAGCGGAATATTAGGCAGCTTTTCTTTAAATCGTTGTACCCTCAACGGCGCTTTTAAAAAACACTTTTTGCCATTTTTAATTAACTCGTTAACTAGAGGAAATTCAGACCTCACAGTTTCTGCTACTCGGTTTAATCCGTGAGCTACGCAAGTAGAGTGTGTGAGATTACTATACAAAACTTTTAAATTAATACCTGCTTTTAGCATATATGCAGCCGCATCCGTCACCATTAGCAGAAGTTTTTTAGTTGGGACTGCATTAGGAAGAAAAAAGTTTGGGAGTCCCTCGATAATAAATCTTCTTATGGTGCTGCTGTTGGTTTTATCTAGTTCTTTCAAATATATTTAAAATGGCCTGGTTGGAGTAGCTTCATGTAATATAGCGATAATGAGACCAGCCACATACCTACCGCACTCATCGGTGGTTTCATCGACAGAAAACCAGATATAATGGTCTGCAATTATATTTTTAATTTCATGAAGGACTGTTTTATAAACTGTATCTAGTTTTTTCGTAGAATGCTTTCGGACGGTATCGATCTCTTACAATATGTTTCGAAGAATTTTCGAAATGCAGAATTGTCTAATTTTCTAAAAGGAATATTTGCCGATATTAGAGTATTGCATAAATCAAAATAAAAAGTTCTTTCTTCAGATCGAGTAGAAGACCCAGAGGCAACTACTTCTGAAATAGTTTGTTGTTTTAGCTTATTTTCATTTTCCGCTTTTCGTATATTTTCCTTGTGAGTAGCGGTCTCCATTATACTTTTTGTCGCACTGGATCTATTAAAACGAGCATTAAAGAATATTATATTTAAAATCTAATCTACTCCTTACCGTTTTAACACATACTCTGCAAAATAGTCTACTACCGTCCAGCCTTATTTCTGGTATATTTTTAATCCACTCTTCTACACTCGTTTTAACTTTTGGCATTGTAACACAGTCTTATTTTATTAAAAACAGAAGACAACACAAAAGATTAAGTTATAATAGAATGAAACGAAACTTTCTCAATCTACCAGCAACATTATATACACGCACGATACCAACACTTTAAGTAACCCAGTAAAACTGAAGCATTTGTCAAATAAATCATAAAACCTATAAGAACTAACTGTTTTCACAGCTTATCCTAGGGACAAAAAACTGCCGGGACAATGTCTGACGGCCCCGGCAGGCTCCGGAACGGTGAGCGTCCAGATGGTATTCAATACATAACGGTAAATAATGATATTTTAAGAAATCCTTGAAAATATTGTCACGAAATTTACCGTAAAAACAAAATGTTTAAAAAAATAATGTAGACAATTGCTGCCAGAGAAGGAATTTATAGAAAGTATTTTGAAGAAACAGAAAATAAATATACTGTAGACAAGAAAAGTATAAGGATATTATGATTTTTTTTGAGACTAACAAAAAATGCACAAAATAAGCATTATTCTAAAAAATAGCAAAAAATTCCAAAAAAGCAAAAAAAGCATTATGAAAATTAGTTAAATGATTCCTTTAATTGCGATTCGCACTTATTTCATGTCTTTTTGTACTGCTATTAATATTTAAAAAAAGCATTATGCCTATAAATCCGCGCTCTAATTTTCACTGCGCTTGTTTTTGTATTCAGAATGTAAAGTACTGTTTCAGCAATGCTTTTAATGTAATGTTTTTTTTTCAATCAGCGTGACAATTATGGCGATGCTGCTGTAGGTTATGTTGAAGTAAAAAGGAAAAATTTTATATGTACTGTAAGAGCGCAAATATGTCCAGAGTATCGAGTTCGTAGTAAACCATATTCAGTAGAACTAAAAGTCAATAAGGAAAAAAAAGAAATTATAAGTTTCGTGCAAATACTTTAATTGAACATTTAAAAAATTACTTAAAAGTTTCAAAAGAATATATAATAAAACTGAAACGTATAGTGTGAAGTTTTAAATCGTTAAAATAAAATTATGCACAAATAACATTTTTGATTAAGTTGTCATATAAATAAACACCTCCGTTTCAGAAAATATTTTTCACAATTATATCAAAGAAATTAATACTAAAACATTAATGATAATAATTACAGGTGGATGTAAACATGCAGTTGCATTGCTCATGTGGCTTCATCGACGCAACGAAGAATCCAAACCAACTGCAACCGTGTGTTATTGGACGAAAGCTACGCTATGCCAAGTTGGGACAAATTTAAAATTTATAAGAGTAACTGACATTAAAAAGCCAATAAAGACGTGTGATCTTTTGAATAACGACAATTTTTTCAAAAATGTCGTAGAAGAATTGAAGAAGAGGCAGCTCTCTCTACACTGTTTCGCAATAAAATCATATAAAGATTATTCTTTGCACCGAATCATGATAAAATTCATTAAAACTAGACAAAGTTCAGCTGATGATTTCATTTCATTTGGAAAAAATAAAATGTTTGTTGAAGGTTGCTGAAATTTCCAAAATTACACGATCAGAATCTGAATCAAAACTTAGGTACGAATTGAGGCATTGTATAATCACTCCTAAGTATTACGAAATTGCGCATTGTAAGACAAAGAATGGGATTTAGTGGAACAGATCATTGGAGAGTTTAAATCGATAAATTATGAAGCTATGAAAAGGGGAAGAAGTTGTTCAAGAACTTGAGAAGAAATGGTCTATTTGTTTGGATAATTGTGGTTTGTTATTACGTCCAGAATATCCAATAATTGGAGCTTCTCCAGATGCAGTTGGTTCCGATTTTGTCCTAGAAATAAAGTGCCTAGTTTCGAAAAAAACTGAATAAAAATATACAACATCTCAAAGGAAAGTTGCAGCAAGATATCTGGCGCAAATACAGCTGCAAATGTTTTTTAAGAATGACGCAATGTCACGTCGCATTTGTTTCAACCAATTTTTTCGTATGTCGCCGGTCGGGACATTTAAAAACAATTTCTTCGGTTGACAATAACTGCTGCTTGTGCAGCCAGGCACAATGCAACATTTATTTGCAGCTTTCTTTTGAAAATCTGCATTTCCTTCCGCGTGCTCCATCGTAAACAATGCTATAGCGGAGTGACGTCACAACAACATGATCTTGATCTTTTCAAATGCAGTACATTTTAAAGTCGCATTTACTGACGAAAACAATTTCTTTTAACCGAAAAATCAGTACCAATATCTTTTTCTAGTTGTTTAGTGTATATTATTGAGGTTTTCGAAATTTCGTGGAAGACCCTACTTGTTATAACTTTTTTTGTTTTGTAGTAGATTATATACATATTGAAAAGTACAATACACAAATGGGGAATTTAATTGACCTAAACACAAAAAATGACGTCCCGCAAATGGTGGCGCTCTTTTCAGCATATTCTCCATGACCTTTCGTAATATTTCAGGTGTTATGGTACGAATTTCATTGCGAATATTGGTGTTCAGTTGGAGGATAGTTGCCAGTTTATTGACGTACACTCGTTCTTTCAAATAAGCCCAAAGAAAACAGCCAGGAGCGGTTAAATCCGGTGAATGCGGCGGCCAATTAAAGTTACCATTTCTTGAAATAATGCGCTCATCAAAGATATCCTGTAACAGAGTCATTGCGTCTCGTGCTATATCTGCTGTGGCACCATCCAGTTGGAATCACATTTGTGGACGATTTTGCTGGCCTCTAAAAACTTTCCAACATCGTCCAATATTGAATAGAATTAATGGCTTCATTTTCAAAGAAGTATGGACCAATGATCCTTTCGGACGATAAACCGCACCAAACAGTACACTTTAGTGGGTGTAATTCTCGCTGATTGGATTCTCCGTGTTTTATATCCTGCAGTTTTGTTTATTAACAAAGCCATTTAATTGTAAATGTACTTCATAGCTCATTGTCAAATTGTGGATCAAATTAGGAGTTTGCTCTGCTTTTGCCGCAACGAAATGGTGTATTCAATCCTTTGCAGGTAGTCCGTCGGCTTCAATTCTTGCACGAGCTGGACTTTATATACATGTGTAATGTAGCCAAAATCCTCTGAAGGAACCTCCGTGATAGCCTGAGTTAAGCCGAACGTCTCCTTGTTGATGTTTCTGGACTATCCTGGACTTTCTAGTACGCGTTGAATATTGTCATTCGTTTGCGGCGTACGCTGCGTCAATACAATTGACCGTTGGTTTTCGAACGTGAGCAAAAACCAACTAAAATAAAACTCGAATTACTTTTTTCTGTTTTTGGATTATGACCAAAAAGAAAAATACAGAGGCTGTTTAAGTTTCTGGCTTCTAGCTTCCTTATTGTTGGAAATTTAAAAATTAAAATAAAAAATCTTCTAAAGGCAGTTTTTATGGTATTCGAATTTAGCTTAGCAGGGCAAAGCTCGACTTTATAACATAGCCTGATACATGTTCGAATTTAGCTCTCTCAAGAAGGTTAATGGGAGGAGTTGTCCGACTTTAAACCAACAGAGGTGGTTTGTTGTATGGCATAGCCCTTGAATTTAGCTCTCGCAAGAAGGTTAACGAAAGGCAACCCGATAGATAGTCGCAACCACACCTCTTTCTATTCCAAAACAGTTCGAAGAAGGCAGTGGTGCGACGCGGTCATGCCGCAGGTCAGGACCCTGGGTCCCACAGAAACCACAAAGCAAGCGGTGGGAAGGGTATATTTGCATAACGTTTGGAACATCCCCAACGAAAATTGAGAGGAAAATTTACTCCCTTCTTCAGATTAGTTTGTTTTTAGATTTCAGACTGATAACCATTGATATTATTTGTAAAAGCTATCACAATTCTGTTTAAATGCACATGTCAGAAATTAAAAGATTACTGCCCCAAGAAGCACATTACAACAAGCTCTTTGTAAATGACGAAGTTACATCAAGTCATAGAACAAAGAGTATCAATTCTACGACTTTGTAGAGTAACCCAATAAACGATGAGCATCTAGGAAAATAAATTCTCTACGTCATATCTCGTGAGTTCATGATGTTTTTAGAGTTTAAGAATTTCCCTAACGTATTTATAAAACTTTCCTTATCCACTATTTTGGCATTGTGCAGAAACTTCTGGTACCATTCAAAACTCTTTTACGTCAAAATGTTTTATTATGTTTTCAAATTATTTAATAATAAAGAAGCTAATAATAATAAAATAATAAAGCTACTAAAACATAAACTTCCTTTTTTTGGGATCATAAATCAAAAACAAAAAAAACAGTTTATAGTATTAGATTGAGAAGGTAAATATATAAAATATTTTAGGCTTTGTTTAAAATTTCGTTTATAATGTCCGGTTTCAATAACGGATGTTCTCGATGTTAAAATTATTCAACAAAGTATTTTTATTTAACCAAGTTTCATTAAAATTATTATATCAATTACATAAATTTTGATTCCTTTCAAACCTATTTACTAAGGTGTTTTGATTATCCCCGATATGTTTCTATTTCCAATTAAAGATTATCCTGTTTAAAGTTTTCTTTATTAAATCATCTAGAAGAAGTGATAAGATTCTAAACACACATTACAAAATGGCAAGGGACATATAATTGGAGATTCTAAAAATAACAATCAAACAACTGCATTACATAAAAGTTTATTGAAAATAAAATTAATTCGATTTTACACCACATCAAGAAGACAACTGTTGGGTATGTCTTAAATTAACATGGACTTTAAGATGATTTCTATGTTTGAATCCACGAGAGCAGAACGTGCATATGAATTTTGGTTCAACTCCGCATTCGTATTTGAGGTGCCTCGATAGGTGTCCTTTTTGCTTGTAAGATAAACCACATTGAATGCATACATACCGGCCGCTCCCGTCCAGGGTATAACGAAAACTACGAAGCATCCCTAAAACAGTGTTGAGTTAATATCACATTCTACAAAAGCATATAAACTCTTATGTGCGTTTTTCTTTAAGAGCTCAGGAAATTACAAAATATTTGTTATTGTTGCAGAAGTCGAAAGTATTCTAACATATCCCATACTGATTATATCTGTCTTTTAAGCAAACGTACAGATACACTTGCTTGATTGCGATTAGTTCGGAAAATAAAAGTCACTTTGGTTAATAATCTCTTGTAAATATTTAATATATTTCAAAATAGATGAAAACAAAATAAAATAAAACAGAAAACATAGAATAACCGTTTCCTCTTTTTGCTCTACTTCTGCACTCGATTGTAGTACATATGTAGTAGGACTAGCCAGTGTACAAAAATGATTGTATTTCAAGCTAACGTGCGAGTAAAGCAGAAAGAGGATATCTGGAAGTTCCAAATTTTCTGGGACACCCTGTATAATTTACAAATATAATAAACTAAATATCAAGTAAACAATAAAACCCTATAAAAATATTTATCTCTATTTTACATAAAATAGCACATTGTGGGGTTCTACAAAATCATAACAGCCCATGCTTACATCGCATATGATCCACCCAAGTAATTTTATATCTGAACGTGGCAAGACAATCGTTGACTGTGCATTGAAATTGGGGTTTCTGCCCACAGTGACGTTTATGTATTCGGAAACAACTGCGTCTTTTAAATTTCATTTGGCACTTGGGACATACATATAGATAATTGCCGCATTCTTGACCATGATGTGCAATAAAATTTCGATTGACACTTTTTCCACATTTCTCACAAAGCTCATCTACATCCAAATTGGCTGAAAAGCAAATTTTCATGTAAATTGTATAGTAATGGCTAGAAAATACTGAAAAAACAGTTTAGAACAATATTTAGGCAATTAAGCGACACAAGCGACATTACACCTAAGCTTTTTCCAGTTTTTATCGTCGTCGAAAAAGGGGACCCGAGAATAATCAAAATAATCCTTGAAATTCAATAATGATTTTTCTCATAATTAAAACAAACCATGACAACGTATGTACACAATTAATTTATTGAAAGTAAAATTCTAACAAAACATGCCAAAAGAGGCCACTGGATTTGTTCTCACTTTATTGATCTTTCCCTTAATTATAATTTGTACTTCTACACAATGTGCAATTTGTTTTTAAGAACGATATTTACAAATAACAACTAGTAGGTAACTAAATACATTTATTTCCTCAAAGTTTTAAAATGTATCAACACTTGATGCCGTTTCAAATCACCCTTCTTCTTGGTCCTATACTCGCAATTATCCATGTTGCATACAAATTTTGGTTCCTTTCCACACTCGTGTTTCAAATGGGCCTGTAAGTTTCCTTTGTATTTATATTTTCTTTGGCAGGTCATACAAACATAAAGTTGCCCATCGTAGGATCCGTACTCTGGTGGTTGACCTAAAAATTTTAACTTTGTAAAAATAATCTTAACAAAGAAAAGCCCAGATTACTACTGGAATGTACTTAAAAGCATCAGTTTTTCGATATATGCACCGAATAACTAACAAGAAAAGAGTCCCGTACAGTCGATTACATATAGTTCTGAATTGTAAGAACCGAAATCGCGTAATAATTAATGCACACCATGTTTTTATTCAAAACGTTTATTAGAGATCGTACAGTATATATGCATCTAAAGAGTTTTCAATGTCCACTAAAACACCAAACGTGCAATGTATAAACAATTGCACTTGATTTGCAACATGAAGTCGCTGTACTATCATAAACAATGTTTTACGAAAGGTATATTTAAATCATGTTTAAGAAATCTATCCTATTTCTACAAGCTTAGTTGACTTTGCATAGACATCTCCAGTCTCCCTTTGACTTTACCGCCTAGGCCGGACGTAAAAGCACAGCCACTCCTGATTTCTACGTTTACCTGTCTACGAGAACAATTAGCATATGGTCAGTTTGTTTCCGAAACCGTTTAAACTAATAGTGACAGAGGACTAACCATAAAAAGGCAGTGCCCGTCTATTAATGGCTATGACATTTCAGAAGAGATCAAGCTCTAAAACAAACAGCTTTTTTCTAGTTTAAGTGACTTTGCATCTCTAAAATTTCCGACATTTCAACGGTGAGCCTCGAATTTGGAACACACTGTATAAAGGTTGTTTCCGCAGTAAATAGAATGCGCTGTACGCGTTTACGCAGTAATTCTTCGACAGTAATGGCATCCAAATGAGCTTGATTTCTAAACTAGTCTGAGTTATTGGCTGTTCTGCCAGTGCTATGTACGGACTTCTTTAGATTTTCTTTAAGTTCTGTTTCCTTCTTTCCCAGTGGATGCGTTTGGCTTTATCCGAAACTACAAATTTATCAATCTTTCCCTTTTCTTGCGTTCTTGGAGTCTATCCCCATCTATCTGCTTCTCCAATGTATACTTTATCATACTCACACTTCTTTGTTGGTCTTTGTTGTTTGGCTTGGTTTTGCAAGGATTTGAACACATTTATATCTTTCTGTATTTTTCAAAATAGTACATGCGGAATGACAATGTTTCGGATGTTAACAAACGTTAGATGAGCTAAAGCTTGAGCTATTCTTCCCTCTTTCGTCCCAAATATTTCTCTTCAGAGTATATTCTTCTCCTGCTTCTAGTATACAAGCAACCTGCAACGTCCATCTTCACAATTTCGTGTAGACATATAGGAATGGTAGTTGCTAGTTTGAATAGTTGGACTCACGAAAAGGATTAAGAGTCTAGAGATTCCAGAGCTAGCCAAGTCTAGGGGCCAAGTAAGGCCGAAATCCAAAATACCAACCTTTGCTAGGTCAAGAAATTAATAATCCACGCGTCCTCTAAAAAATGAACCACCACTGACTAGCATTGACGATCGTAATCGCTTCTTGGTTCTATTTACTAATCAAGTTGGTTCTAATCAACAAAACGGTTATCTTTTTCTTCTTGCTAGGCTTACCGTTTCACAGAATTCTTATTAAAAGATTTATTCTTTGCGTACATATTTCTATGTTAGTTAACCAAGTTTACCCCAATAAAGAAAGTATACTTTTGCGCATAAGGGCATCTCATCAAATAAGGACCAAACCATTCAATCAGTTCACTTTCATTACGAATTGCCTGTCTGTAAGATTTACTTTGTAAATAATTCGAAATACGTTCTTTTTTAAAACATCCTGCAAGCAGTTCTACTATTGTGTTTACTTTGAGGTCTGGTGAAGTTACTATTGTTTATCTAAGTGTTGGTAAAAGTGACCCCCAGGCAGAACTGCTTGCTGCTTATAACGACAAAACAAGTTCGTATATTTCACAGTTCGAACATCAAAACTGCACTATTTTGGTTAGATTTCGATTTTTTACTGATAAGTTTGCCTTTATACAAAGCAGTTCGGCCACGGGGAGCAAATCTGCGCACCCTAGGATCTAATTTCATATCTCTCGTTGTTTCGACAAAATGTTCAGTGTCTTTAATTGCTGACATCAGGAGAGTTGTTATGTATGACAGGAATCCAGCTAGTTCGAAACAAGAAAAGTTCTTTAGGGTCACCATTGGTCTCAGAAGAATACTCTCTTTGTATATCTTTAGTAGGCCGTATTTTGTACTTTGTAAGTATTACTTTTAATAGATGCGTAATTCTATTGATTGATTAGTGTGTTAAGGAAGTAATTTGTACTCACACGTAATTCGTGGATATTACTATCATATATCCGTAGTTCCCTTGTCTCTCTCAGCGCAAAGCTGTCTGTCTTAAGCGAGTTGTCCGCTCTCACCTCTTCTTTGGTGGGGTTTTACTTCTTTCCTCTTTTCGTATTTTTCTGAGTTTGACTTCGCTAGATATACAAGGCATGTTTTTTAAGTAAGTACCGTTTTGAAATTCCACCGCTGCAACGCTGCGGGCAGTGATCCGCGCATGTGCACTGTTGGCAAGCGACAGCCGCCATTACGGCAACAATCGAGCGTGTTGTATATTATTTAGTGCGTATTTGAAATGCCTCCGCCGATTGTGAAGTACGCTCTGTAATTCGTTTTCTCAATGCTAAAGGTGTGAAAGCAATTGAAATTCACCGTAACATTTGTGGAGTGTATGGACAAAACATTATGAGTGATGGAATGGTACGCAAATGGGTAACAGCTTTCAAAGATGGCCGAAAGAATGTTCATGAAGAGGAACGGAGTGGGCGACCATCAGTGGTCAGTGACGATTTGGTACAGAAAGTCGATGAAAAAGTGAAAATGAACAGACGCTTCACAATTTCTGTGTTATCAGAAGAGTTTCCTCAAGTTTCACGAAGTGTTCTGTATGAAATTGTTACCGAACATTTAAACTATCGAAAATTGTGCTCACGATGGGTACCAGAAATGTTGTCTGAGGCGCACAAAACCAAACGTTTAGGCAGTGCCTTGTCTTTCCTTGAGCGTTATGATGCTGAAGGTGACAATTTTTTAAGCCAAATTGTCACAGGCGATGAAACATGGGTGATCTACGTTACACCTGAATCAAAACAACAATCCATGGAATGGCATCATTCAACATCGCCCAAGAAAGTGAAGTTTAAGTAGACCATTTTGGGACGGGAAATGGGTGTTTCTTGTTGATTTTTTGCCTCGAAGTGACACAATAAATTCTGTAACATACTGTGAGACCTTAAAAAAATGCGTCGTGCAATTCAGAGCAAAAGACAAGGAATGCTGAGTAAAGAGATCGTTTTGCTGCACGGCAATGCCCGTCCACGTGCAGCCAGTCGAACTCAAGATCTCATCCCATCATTTGGTTGGGAACAATCTATCCAATATCCATCTTGTAACATCTTTAAGCTTTTAGCTGCCCTCGACCAGTCTATTTCCGATATTATGTATAAGGTGTTGGCACTTTTGGACGCATTTAAGTAACATCTTCATGGAAGAGTTTGAGCAAGAAGTTTTAGTATTGAATAAAAATTGTGGCTAAGGTATGTCGACGGCATGTTTGTGATATAGCCACGTGGGATTCAGGAATTTGGCGACTTCCTATATTTCTTGAACAAACACAATCTTTCACTATTAAAATTCACAATGATATTGAAGTTAACTCCAAAAACTACTGGTCCTGGACGTCTTGATTCAAAGGAATGATGAAGATGAGTTCCTACCAAATAGATATAGAAAAGCTACTAGCGCAAATAGGTAAGTAGGTGCCTTCAGTGCCACTTCTATCACCACAAATATGTTAACTTGAACGTTAAAAATAGTTGAACTCAGTTTCTGGTCATCTAGCAACTGACTTCTGTTCGTAAAAACCTATGGTATAAACCAAACCTTTACATTAAAAAAATATTGTTGGTAGTGTGCACTTAACGATTCGAACAATAACATATTTATTCAAATGCTGCACAAGACGGGGCAAAAATTCCTCGACATATCTGTATCTTAAAATTAGCGATCGTTTTGTCTCAAGATTAATATTTCCAAGAATAATTAAAAGGGACTCTTGTGTCTTAACTATTTATTATTATAATAATATTATCACTTCAAATAAACTATGTACAGCTTATCATATCTACTAATTATGCATTCTACATACATGAGTCATCAGTGTGGAATTTCGTGTAAACTTTTTGTCAGAAGTAGTACGAGACAAACATTTTTGTTTTAAACATTCAAACTTAATGTGTCGGACTAGAGCTCCTTTAGTCTTGTATGTTTACCTAGAAATATTGTTTGAATTAGTATTTCTCTTTCTGATCGCAGTAGGTAATAGCTCGGGCTTATAGAAACATCAAACAAGACCTTACATTAATTAATCAACCTTCATTCATTTCACACATACCTATCTTGGTTACAATAAAGTATTGTTTTAGAATCCTTGGTTCTGTATTGTTACGTAATTGTGCGCATACTCCGCTAATACTCACCCTAATTATACGCTTACAATGCCCAATACTGCGTTTTTTTTTAACATCAATCAAAATATGAATATGATTAGCTTTATTTGCTACATAGGGGATTACATATAAATTAAAAATTAAACTTACAAAAAATAATATTGATATAAGCATGCAATACAAAAGGAAATACTTTCAAAGAAATGAAGCAAGAAATACACGCAATATAACAAAGTAGTTAATACTGTTTAATTATTAATAGTTGAGTATCACCACCTAATTGTCACTAGATAGTACCGCTGACTTAATACTCTTGTATAACATTACGAATTCACTCCGTTTGTGAGGATGAACACGTCCAACGTGTAAAGTTAAGTTGTACTTTTGCTTTACGTAGTAACTGCAGTAAATACACTTGAAGTATCTGTCCATTCCACATTCGTATTTCAAATGACGACCAACGGAACAGCGATTCTGGTAGGTCTTGAAACACTTTGGACACGAATGTATTTTGAACGTATTGGACTGACCTAAAACAGAAATTTATTTTTTAAGAAACTGCAAAGGTGTATGCTTTAGAAAGTTATTATCAAAAAGAAATTCTACTACTGTGTTAGTAACTCAAAAAAAAAGACATCTACCATGCTATACCAATCTAGAAGTTACCAAAGGAAAATTATAATCCACAAAGATATTCTAAAAAATTTGTTATAAAGTGTGGTCCTTTTATTAAAAACAATGAAAATGACATTGTTCGTGAAATTGCTAACAAAAGAAAAAAACTAAAAGTAACTAATGGAAGATTTTTATTCAACAGTCCAGTATCATTCGGTGGAGCACCACTTTGCTGATACCATATGTTGATATCGCATAGCTCGTATCAATTTCATTTCGAATAGTAGAATTGATGTTAACAAAATCTTCTCGAAGTATTGAACGCCGGATTTAAGGGTTCTTGACTTTATTGCAAGTCTAGCTAAACGGCAACGTCTAAAATAGCAAAGCTCGAAATATTATATAATTTAAAAATCAAAGGACTTAGTTATTACCTGTGGTTTCTCTCTTAGAAACAAGCAAGAAGAGAAAAGTTTAAAGGTATTCCAGTTTCTCCATCCTTCAGATCTTGCCTCATCATTTATTTTACGGTGAAAGTTTGACTTTGACTTGATCAGACTCAGTGAGTTTTCTACAAATTATAATATAGCGCGTGCACGTAAAGACGATAAAATCTTTGGGATGCTTTTGCTCAACTTTTTTCCAAACCTGCAAACGCAGTGATTATATTGGCAATGTTTCCACGTTTACGGTTTACTGGACTATTTCTTATGGGAATATTTTTAATTTACTTCTTTTATGTTTAGTTCTAATTCCATTGGTTATTCTGTTGGTAACCATTTTTGATTTCTTTTTCTCTTCGAAAACTCGAGGAATTGTTTAAAACAAGCCCATGCAAACGTTGTATCATTGAAACAATAATGAAAAACTGTAATCAAGAATTTGAAAATATGTAGGGTGTACTATTTGAAATTAAAAATGAAAACAGTAAACCTGGCAACACCGCTAATATGTGATTGTAGTAGTAAGGTCTTTGCTCAATACTTACTTTTTTTAAAAAGAATGCCAGGATTAAATACAAATAATAAAATATTTTATTTATTTAACTTCTTTACAATTAACGGTTAATAATGAATAAAAAAACCCAAAATTCATTTTAAATGCACATTCAAGAAACAAACTCGTACTCAAGTCTGTAAGTTTTATAACTCTTTTTATATCATTGCGTTCTTCAGACTAAAAAATTCACCACTGATAAGGAAGAAACTTTCCATTAAGGACAACCACTACGCGATCACCAGTAGGATCACGTTCGCGCTTCACGTCCATACGGAAATTAATAGCGCTCATAATGCCATCACCAAATTCTTCATGGATCAGTTCTTTGATAGTGGGCCCGTACACTTGCAGCACCTCATAGAAACGATAGATCGTCGGGTCCGTAGGTATTGGACTGTCGAGTGCTCCACGAGTAGGCTGAAGCCTGAACGCCTGCTGGACATCTTCGCCGAGGTCGAGCAACGACGCAGCTGCTTTTGCCTCGGCCTCACTCATTGGTTGCTGACCCAATAGGGCCGAAGTCGTCCAAGCTACCGGCCGCCCAACAGCCTCCGCAATCTGAGTCCAGGTAAGTCCGAGACGGGCTTTGGCGTGCCGAACGGCTGCGGCCGCTCCCTGTTTTGTCATCGCACTAACAATACTACTAGATGCCATCCTAGTAGGTAATCTGAAATTGTATTGTTGATTAGTTTTATGAGGTTAAGAAAATTTATTTTGTTGTTTTCTTACTTCCAACTTACTTTTTTGCAATTTTGATTTCTCGACGTACACGATAATTGATAAACAGTTACTTTTTATCAAAATATTTAGTAACGAATTATATTTTAAAACCGTGTTTACAAAATTAAACGGCTCAAGGACGCGATAAGCATAAACAAGTTATACAACATAATAAGATCTTACCTTTCTGTCGGTAATCCGGCCCAAAGCAAAAAGGTTTTTCTATAAAATTGGCGAGTTCATAAAATTGATTCTTATCTAGAATTATATTTATATTCCATAGAGTTGTAAATACACGTAAATATGCTACCGCCGAAGATCGTGGGTCTAGTGAATCGACCGGACTTGAACTTGCTCCGTTAATCACGTGGTGGTCCCCTTCTCGTTGCATTCCCAGAATAGAATCATTCCCACCGCTCAAAATCGTTTTATCACTGCATTATTTTCCAGTTGGTTTTTGGTAGAAAATATTTACAAATCGTATTATTCATTAACATTATAATATAAAATAAGTAATCATAGTTTAAGATAAATGATTTGTTTATAATTATAATCATAGATGCCTGGTACATATTTTTTTAAATTAAAAGTTATGTAGTTTTGCCTGAATGCATACTTAGTAAATGTCTCCTAAAGTTACTTCGTCTGGTTGACTTATACGTGCATCCATCTTCGGTACATATAAATCGAGGTTCTTTTCCACAATCATACTTTTGATGGCTATACAGTGAGTGGTCATTGGTATAAACTTTATTGCAAAGTCCGCAAGTGAATTTCAAATCGTGTTGGGTTTCTGCAACAAATAATAATAATGAGGTTTAAGCAGAAAATATATAAAACAATCACAGGATTAAAAATTATCATGTTTCCTTCCTGAAAATTTATTTAGTGAACAGGCAAGATTCAAAATACGTTCAGTCTAAAATTCATTAAGAATGCTTTCAATTTTTGCTTTATATTTATTTTCTCTAACTAATTATTATTTGTGTTTCATAATTCGATTTTAACTTAAAATATTCAGATCTAATTTGGGCCACAATTACATAACATTTATCATAAGATGCTTAATAGATAATACTTAATGATAGCAACAACAGTATCAATACTAAAAATTCAAACAGATGCTGCAAACATAACCTAGAAATTAATTACATAAAAAATACAACCAGTAACAGATGCCGTTAGCTTCCCAACGTACAGAGTGGTCCAAATTCGAGAAAATTGTAAGGTACTACTGTGCTCTACTATTTTTGCATTAACAAATATAAAAACTACACTAGGAGATAACTAAGTAATTAATCAGAGTAAAACCAACAAACTTTTGTGGTCGAAAAGTTAAAAACATTTCCATTCAAAGCAATAAAAGTCTGCCTTGTGTCTTGAAAAGTGTGAACTTTGTTAAAAATGTAATTAAAGCATGTTAGAGACAGCAAAAACCCAAAAAGCTTTTTCCGATGACATTATACTCTAGTTTTAAAAATAACGAAGTTACGAGCAATTCTTGACATAGAAAAAAAACTTTAGGTTAAATGCAAAAAACAAAAGCTATTCGATTTTGTTTCCAACAGTGAATTTGTAGCTGTACAGTGTGTCATGTCGATGCTCACTATTGGGATCTTGAAAATTGTAAGAGATCAGTTTACTTATGCTTTTTGGTTTTCAAAAAAGTTCACGGCTTACTAGATATTTGCTAAAAACGAAATTATCTTATTTTTTAAAGTGAAATATCTCAAGAACGACCAAAGATAGAAAAAAAGCAAAGAGAGTGTTTTAAAGAATTTACTCCGAAACACAAAAAATTATTTCCGCAATTGTCTTTTGATTTATTTCGGCAGTGAAGCGTAAATCCAAATTTTTTCTAATGGAACGCCTACTTGATTTCCATATTACTGAACTGCACGCCTTAAATGATTTTCAGTGATCCATGGTTTGGCATAGCTATTCTTCTGTTTTACCGAGTTATGAAGTGAAAATCATTTTTCACCCTAGTGTGCCATGACATCTAACACACAAAGTCGTGGAGTTTTATCAAAGAAATTCATTTGTTATGCAAACATTGCTGAAACAAAATAAATACGCTTTTATGAGGCATTAGCTGCTTATTTGATGCTATCTGTACAATGTCTTAAAAGCGTCTTCTGTTTTTGGTTTTAGCAATTGTTACATAACAAATGTAATTTATCTGACAAAAATCAATGATTTTCATATATTTAAAGCCATGGCATACTAAGTGGGAAATGCTTTTTATTTAAAAAAAAATAAGATAATTTCGTTTTTAGCAAATATCTAGTAAGCCGTGAAGTTTCTCGAAAAAACAAAAGCATAAGTAAACTGATCTCCAAAATAGCCAAATCTTTTCTAATTTAATCGACTTCGTATCTCTTACAATTTCCGGGATCTCAATAGTAAGCATCGAAATGTGTGCACACTGTATTTGCTAACACTGAATTTGGAACACCCTGTACTTACATATTAACCTAGAAAAACAAAAAAAATGATACTATTCCTACAATAAGTAACCGAAAAGAATTTTGTTGTCTTCAACACTCTAGTTTATGTACCATCCTTACATGTTGTAGCATTCGACAGTTTAGCTTGGCTTTATAAAGGCAATTCATAACCGGACATTGAATTGTAGGAGACTTGCCGCATTCATATTTCAAGTGTCGTTTCAGAGTCGAAAAGGTTTTGTAGATTCTTTTGCAAGCCTGACATACGTATCCAGCCGGACACACACTGTAGCCAGTTATTATTGGTCTGATAACGCGTCCACAATAGTATTTTATATGTCTCCTTAGAGATGTTGACACTTGGAAAACGTTTCCACAAGTGGTGCAAACAAAAGGGCCCTCATTTTTATCATCTTTATCTGAAATTAACAGACTTTGTAAAAAAATAGTAAAACTTTAGTGTGTACAATAAATACTAAAAAGAAAAAAGTATGAAACGCAGTTGTTCTCAAATCAAGCTGTTTAATATGTTTATTCTCTTGTTTTGTTATACTACTACAAATTCCATACAAATAATGGAAGCTGGGAATTAATAATAAGAACAAAAATTACTATAATGTCACTAAATATCACATACCAACTAAACATGTTAGATTAATACAATATACAATTATACAATATATAATATACAGGGTGTTTTTAAATATGGAACAAATATAAAGGCGTTATTCTACTGCAAAGAACAAGAGGAAAACTTACTACGCGTTACACTTTGAGAATACAGCACACGTTCTTACAAGCAACAGGGTTGCCAAACGTCTTGCTTGTTAGAGGAGTTCAACACTTCGATACATTTGCATGAACGAACTTCCATAAGAAATACATTCCCTATCTTTCCTGTACTGTATTCTCACAGTGAAACGTATGTATGGTAGATAAAATGTTTTCCAGAAACGCTCCCGGAGGAGATACGCCACCTTAAAGTTTTGCTTAAAAAGATGATTGTTTTTTAAATAACTCTGCAACAGTTTGTGCCACAGTAGGAAAATTTGGTATGCACTACTTATCAGGATCTTCTTTTGTAGAAACTGATTTTGTTCTATGGTTAGTTTTGGAGGCCTTTTGTCTTTCATTTGGAAATAATCTTACCTTTCCAGTTATTTTTATAAATAAGTGTATTTTCCGAAAAAACTAAAAACCATTAAAGATTCAAAAACATTTTTGTATAAAATATAGAAAGCGATCTACACTCTCCAAAAACAGAAAGACAGTATAAATAAATGTTTTCTTAGCTTCATGGAAACATTTTATTTAACTTTTCGTCTTATTTTTTGCTGTAGAATAACACACTTACATTTAATCTACGCAATTTAGAAACACCCTGTATACAATTAATCAATGCACGCAATGAGTTACACTCCATACCGATAACTACAAAAAACAAAACTAAGAAATAAAATTTGGATGGTAAGAACGCATATGTTGCTTAACTGTGTTGCTTTGCGTATACGATCTCTTGCAAACTGGACATTTGAACTGCGGGATGCCATCACATTCGTACTTTGAATGTCGAAGTAACGTCGATTTGTACATGTATTCCTTAGAGCATTTAGCACATTTGTAGGGTTTGTTATGATCTAAAAAGAATTACCAGAATCTTACTCTAAATAATTTTAGTGTACAAAAACAGAAATCTTCAAAAAGACCTAACCAATAAGACAAAGAAATAAGAGAAAATTAAAGCGTTTCAATGCATAAAGAATTCAGGATCTTATATCACACCACAACAAGATCTTAGTAACAAAATCAATTTATTTATAAAAGATACATTAAATTTGTATTTATACTGTGATTCTTTCGTGTCTTTCCCTAGGTTCATCACTGTGGTTTGTATACGGTCTAGATAACAGTCCATAAATATTTCATTTTTCCAAATCCCACCAAAAACGGTATCTGTAAACCAAAACTGAAAAGTAAAAAATTATCGCATAGATATAACATTACCTGTGTCCTGCTAGAAATATAGATCCTTCAGAGTTTCATTTTTGAATCAAAGAGTGTTGACAGTTCATTAAAAAACGCATTCTTGGAATAGCTTTAGAACAACTCATTTGGCAAAATCCATGCGCGGAGTGTTTGGTTTACAGTGACACTATAACTCTCTTTGCTCAAAACTTCGATCTTTTCCTTGTCATGGGTAGCTTTTATTAATGAAATTGGAAATTTAGACTTTTGAGGCAAATTTCCTATCCTTGTCAGTTTTCTGTAAATTCCATCGTTTTTGAGTAAAATTTGTTCTTCAAATTCGCTTACCTAAAGATTTCGTACGGTAGTGTGAGAAAAAGTCCTGCATTGCCTTCGCGTAATAATGTTTTTAAACGTAATACACACTTCGTCCTAACTATCTTTAACTATTTGGCAGTTATTATTACATTAGCAATATCTGTGCTCATCATCTTCTTAACATTCAACAGAAAACGATTAGAATAAAACTTTCCCATAACACAATTTCCAACTATACTGTGATTATATTTAAGCCTCGCAATGACTTTTTAGATCTATATCGAATTACTAATTTCGTTAAATGTTGCAAAATGGTGTCCCATACGAAACAAAAGAAAAACAGCAAAAATCAATGAAAAACCTCATAGTGGGAAACCACGGTAAACATCAATACAGTCCTAAAAAGAGTAAACTTGCACGACAGAAGCCTTAACTTCACCAATGTGTGTACTTCCACTGTAAGGCAAAGACTGCTTGGTTGTAGACTGAGAGAGTGTAGACCACGGAAAAAGTCACTGACGCTTACGTCTGCAGTGGGATAATTAACATACAGATTAGACCACAGACCATTATGAAGAAAATAAACTTTTAATGTGAATAATAGCATATTAGAAGATTTCCTGAAGACGAATATTCACAAAATGTATAGTGGAAAAGACTTAATCTCAATTAAATATTTAATTCACCTTCTATAAACTGACCCTTAATTTTTTGATAATGGGACAAAAGCATATAACTGTAACGTACCACACATCGGAGTTACGTTTTCTTCCTGAGCCGCAAAAACTCAAAATTAATATTAGCAATATTCTTTTGAGCAAAGTCAAACAACTTTTTAGGCTTTGTGATTGAATCCTGTCTTGGGTGAAAACTGGCTTTTTTTGTTAATCTTGTAGTGGCACCTTCCATTCCATGGCAAGACACCTTTCACGTGATGTCGGGAAAAAAGCGCCACCTAGCATCATTTTCAAAATATTTTTTAGGAAAGATTGATTAAGTGTTTTTTTAGTTTTTGCACTGACAATGAGTATAGACTCAAGAACAAAAAGAATTAATTCTTTTGGGCTCAGTTTGGCAAAACCCCAAAGCTTATTTTTATTCGGGATGTTTATAAAACAGTGGTACCTTCCTTTAATAACACAAAATTACCCGTTTCTGAATTTTGTGGTTCCCTTTTCTAAAAATTCTAAAAACTCTAATTTCGTATACATCTCAGAAGATTCTAGATGACATCCGAGTTTAGTATCAGGAAATGGCAGAATTCTCCTTTAGTTCTCTGTAGTTGCATAATCTTCCAGCAATAACGCGTAGAAACTTAAAAATGCTGTTTAACCATGTTAAGATTAGATTCAAAGAATTTAAAATTTTAATTTGCAGACTTTAGTTTCTTTTATAAGAACAGTAAACCAGGGTTTTGGATGAGTTCACTATCTTGTGACTGCTCCTATGACGAGTCTTCTATGTCTTAATGTGACATACTTTTGAGTACACTTTCTATTTAATCTTTGCAGCTCCTGATAGGGGGGCATTCTTTTCTCAAAGTTAGTTCTTTCTCTACGTTACCGACAGAAAAAGTGGAACTTTTACTTTCCTAGCTCTTGTTCAATTTAACTATCAAACAGTTTATTAGTTTCTGAAACACTAAATTATTATTATTTTTGCCAGAGGGGCCAGACTCACTTTTGTTTGTATTTTTAGGATTTTAGAAATCTTGTCTGCGAGTATCGCAGATTTTTTAATTAGAAGACTATTCTGCATCCTTATTTCTCACGATGCTGTTTTCTTTTTGGGGCCTTGGTATATTGTACAATAAACGAATATAGTATACAAGTGCACGCACTGTAGCCACTTGTAACTAAGTACAATTTTATAGAATTGACTTAAAGCTAAAGCTACAACACACCCCCCCCTTTCAAGGTTATTTGGTAAGTGCCATTACGCCTAACAATGCAGATAGAGGCCTGCACGGGTCGGGCTTTTTCATCGAGTTTTTACGCGGCCCGGATCGAAGCTCGAAGATCAGTTTAAAAATTTGTCAGGCTTTTTGGGCCTACTATGTTTGGTCAATCTGGCTGTTCCGTCTACTGTCAAGTCATACGAATCTGTCGGGCCGTTCGGGCCTTTTCGACTTCTCGGGCCTGTAGGACCGTTCGGACTGTCGGGCCTTTAGAACTCCTCGGTCCTTCGGGTCTGTAGGATCTATCGAGCAGTTTGGATCTCGCGGGCCGTCGGGCGTTTTAGACTTCCAGCCTCTTGGGGCTTCCGGATCTATCGACCCTGTCAGACCAAACAACTCTGTTGGGCCATACGGGTTTGTCGGACCATTCGAACCCGTCGGCCTTTTTGGACTTCTCGGCCCTTCGGGTCTATCGGGCCGTTTGGATGTCTCGGTCCTCTCAAGAAGTCACCAGGTTCTTTTCGGGCCACGTCAAGTTTGTTTCTCAATCAGGTTGCGCCTGGAAATTCCGGCCCGTACAGGGTTATACGTAGCAGGTAGTACCTCTCTGCACTCTCATACGGCAGTACTTAAATATTCTTAAGACACATTACTAATTGGAATTCCATTCTAAAGTTTGGATGGCATATAGAAAATGTATTTGAGAATTAGTGGAAGTTTTTCAGATTTTTAGACAATCGGATTAATGCCCTAACTTGCAATTCAAGAAAACAATTCTCCAAAACACAGTGGTTTTTTGATTAATGATATCTTGGTATTTAGAGAGTAAAATATCATCTTTTAGCTTTGAAAAAACATTTCTTCAAATTTGATCATTTACGACAACTTGATGTTTGATGACTTCGATTTCACGTGGAATGGCCCATTTGGAAAAAATCGTATTATCCAGGATGATAATGATTTTTATCATAGGCCGAAACTAATTCAATCCTGAGTGACCACCAATAAACATAACAGGTAAAGGATATCATATCTTAAGAGAAACCCACAAACAAACTAATTAATCGCTTTCCTATTTCAAGCTTGATACAGTTGTATTTCGAAAGATGATTAAGGAAAACTGGCGAATTCCATGCCAACAGGATGCGAATTGGTTGGAAAAAACACTGGGCGGCCAAACAATAGTTCAGACTTAAGCAATTATTGCACAATCTTAAAGATTCTTTCCTTTTTTACATTGCTTATGTAATCTTATAGTTAGAAATAGATTTCGTTTTTTAATTCTATTCATTTTCTAATCAAAACTTCTGCTGCGGCATTTTTATAAAATTACTGTGACTAACTTCTTACGTGATATGCAGAACAAATGCTAAAAAATATTTGAAAATGGTTCATTTAGAATTCAATTTTCTTCATCTTCTAGAGCCATGCAGGACTTATCCACACCGGTGTATACAGGGTGTCTCCAAAAGGTTGGGACATGACTTAACTACAGACTCCTGGGATAAAAATAAGAAGATTTAACCCAACTTACCTATATCCAAAATCGTCTCGTTAAGTTGGTACGAGGTGTCAAAGTTTAAAAAAAAAATTAATTTTGCGTATAAAAATAGTAAGCTATGATCGATTTTTATAATTTTTGGTATGGCATGTTTTGTGACTATAAGTCATGTTTCGAGATGGTTTTGGTCATCATCAGTAAGTTGTAAGTTTATTAAACAAGAATGTTGTAGTACAGATTTGTTGATAACTTTTTACTGCCTAGGCTGAGAACTTTCAATTTTTTTTCCAAAAAGATACTTTCTTTAGAAACATTTTTTGTATCTTTGTAATTTTTGATAACGCTTAAGGTTTGTCCGCAAAAAAAAATCTGATCTGATGATCATGCTTTTTTGATAGGAATAATCTAGAAATAATCTAGTTAGCCGAACTACCTATCTTAAAATGGCAAATCAGTATCATTTGTTTGTTACATGTCAAGATGACAGAAGTTTGGTATGATAAAAATTAAGTAATTAGTTTAGCTCGTACCAACTTAACGAGACGATTTTGGATATAGGTAAGTTGGGTTAAATCTTCTTATTTTTATCCGAGGAGTCTGTAGTTAAGCCATGTCCCAACCTTTTGGAGACACCCTGTATAAAAACCTTTTGTAAACATCCACTACACTGCTACTCCGCTTTTGAGCAAAATATCAATTGTGTATTGAAGTTTTATCAAGTAAAAACGGCCACATAATATCTCAATCGAATAAAATGAACACTAGAAATACAAAATTTTATTTTATTATAATTACAAGATATTTTATTTAAATATTTTTCAATTTTGTAAACTTAACATTTCTAACACCTATAAAATTTACAGAAACTGCTGCACACATAAGAATGATTAACGGTCTAATATAATAATAATCATTATCGTAATGAATAGCTACATACTAAAATAATTTATATGTAGAAGTAGTAAACGGGCTAAAAATACAACTCAAACCAAAAACTTAATTGCTACACCTTCTAATTAAAATATTAAGGCCCTTCGATATCACCCAGTAATTTAATTACGTCAATCATCATTTATGACAATATATTGCATGGCATAACGGTGATGTCTTGCAAGAGTATGAGATTCCAGATCTTGTCTATAGTAGAATTGACGAGGACAATATCTACACAAAAATTGCTTTTCTTTACCACATTCTATTTTTTGATGCCTTTTTAGATTTCTCAACAAGGTATAGCGCTTACTACATTCGGTGCATTGGAAAGGACGATACTTGCGTGATCTACGCTGACGAGCCAAACCTAAAAATAGAAAATAACAATTACTTTTATTGGCAAATAAACTGGAAAAATTCTTATTAAATATAATTATGTACATGTTGTTTATTAAATTAAAAACTGAATGATAAAAATGTTATGGCTAGGTAAAACATATCTATTGACAGACTTGCAGATTTATTTTATTTATTTATTTTCGATACGTACACTTTTACTACATTTAATTTGCGTTTGTACATTTATTTGTACTACTGCTATTAGATACATTATATCTATTTCTTTAACGTTCCTGCATATCTTTTACAAATGCAATGAGTAAGAAAATGAAGACAGATTTTCATGATCACATAAAAGCAAATAATAATGGGTCTCTTCTCTCAAAATTCTCAACAGATGTTCAACCATTAGAATGTACGCTACCACAGTGTTGTTCCAAATGATGTTTGTGCTTGAATTTTTTTGCACATACTTTACATTGATATCGCCGAATTACACCACATTCCAAACGTTGATGCCTTGTTAGGTTGCTCAAATACATGTAGTGTCTTCCACATCGCGAACAGTTGAAAGGTATAGATCCCACTAAAATAAAATAAAAGTTAGCAAACAAATGATGTGGGCTTACGCCTGCTGATGATAACAGATAGATGAAAATACAGTCTGGAACGATTTTTCGCAGACCTGAAACTAATAAGTGTCTTAAAACCAGTTCTTCCTAAAGCCCTAAAAAAGATATTAAATGATAACTGCAAATGGATCAATACTGCTGTAAAAAGTTGAAATTCCAAAAAAGGATGTAACAAGGATCTCAGAGATAAAAGAAAATGTTATTAAAATACAATATAAAATTTATTTTTCTGCTACAAAACATTACTACAAATCCTAAAAACAGTATAAAAAATTATTGCGGAGATTACAAAAAAAATGATGATTTTAAAAATGTTATAGTATCAAAAACCTACGCATTAGGAACTTACTGTATAAAACTATGGAAATGTGTTAAATATGATGTGGTCGAAATAATTAAAGGAACTTTATATTACCTGTCTTAAATATAAAAACTATCAGGGTATCATTACGTCCATCACATGTTGAGTATTGCTCTTAAAAAGACTTAAAATATCTTTGCTGCCTTTTCTTAGCAGAACTAATACCCTTCACCTAAATATTAAAATCTTACTGGTATCTTTTTAAAACATCATTTTATCAGCAACGAGAGCATATTTAAAAGCACCTTAGAATATTGTATAAAATAAACAGTAAACTTAAATTTACCAACAGCCTCGACTCCACTATCGCATGTTAACCTCAACCTAATTTTTTTTACCGAACAAAGTCTCTTTCAACATTTAGGAACTTAAGATTAACAATTAAAAATGCATATATAATCAATAATAAAAAAAGCGACTAAAATTAAACATATAAACACGTTTACAAAATATCTCTAACAATAATTCTAAGTAAGGAACATCGTAAAGTAGAACCCTTTCGTGCATTTATTTATTTATTTATTTATTGGAGTAAGAGTATTTAAACCAAAGATAGCTTTCTTTGTATTTTAATACTTTTATAATAAAATCAAAGAAGCGACGATTATTATATAAAGCAGATTACTCAATAAATTAATATGAATCAAATGCATCTAGAATTACTGTATGATACAAATTTCTTATAAAGAATAATTACTTTGCATAGCGGTAGTATTACACGCCATTAGTAATAAATGCAATATAATAAAAAAAAGGTAACTGTTCTATACATTCAAAAGGAACTTTACAAATAATGAGGCACTTCGGTAAGAGGCAGCTTCGTTTAGTAACATTATCCGAAAATACTTATTGTAAGGTATATGTATGGACAATATCAAGATTTCGAGTATTGTGTGTTTTTATAATGAGTGTCCAAAAAGTCTCGTAATTAAGTTATGCTTGAATTATATAACATAAGCATAAACGAGATTAAAAAATTTATTCGGGTATGTTAATATGGAAATTTAACAAAAATAAATTATTATAAGAAATGTTGGAAGTATTCTTCATTCTTTTCAGCAGATAAATTTATCCGTCGCTTCATATTTTCCATTTCGAGGATGACTCGATTACGAAACTTTTTGGACACTCGTTTTATTTTATATACTAGCCTATAGGAATTTAAAAACTTTATCACAAATTTGACAGTTAATGAATTTCAAAAAGATGATTTCAATTTAAAGTATCACAATAGTTCTTAGTCAAACTCGATATACAATATAATTCTGAGATTCGATACAGCGCTAGTCTACTTTCTAAGGATGTAATTAATATGCATTATAAACTATGGGATAATTAATGTCATTAATTAAAACAACATATTTATGTACTACTTAGTAAAATCATATTCTTCACCTTCGCGAAATAAAAGTTTGAAAAACGCCATAACCTTTCTAAGCACTCTTTAAGCAAGAAAATATCATTTAGCAGCCTGTCGACCTACACGAAGACTTGATTTATGAAAAAGGTTTACATTCTTATAAACAAAAATAGAAGATAAAACATAAAATTTCAAATTTTATGCTTTTTTCTATTCGATGAACGAAATTCGTTGTTATATCTACATAAAGCGTACCACGCTATTTCTTATCAATATCTTCAACTGATTCCTTTGCTTCATCATTTTGGGTTTCTCGATTAGATGAGACGGAGCAACTCGGATCGCTGTCCATATTATCTGCATTCACTTCCACTTCCGCTTTGACAGAAGCATAATCTATCTCTTTGTGCATACGTTCCATATGTCTTGCCATATGCATTTTTTGTTTGGCTTTGTAGACACAGTAAGGGCATTTGAATTGAGGTTCTTTACCGCATTCCCATTTTTGATGATTTCGAAGCGAACTCTTCAGTTTATAAATGCGTCCGCAATCTGGGCATTCGAATCCTGATCCGTCGTTCGAGGTCTTCTGAGGTTTTGGCGATTTTACTGGTGTACTGAGATCGCAAGTACTCTTCGATGACAACGAATAGAACATAGAGTTTTTCATACTTTCGCGCATTAAGATCATGGGAAGTGCAAGATGAGGCGGAAAATGCTCCCAAGAACGCTTTACTCGTAGATCTTGAGGAACTGAAACAAATGCAAGTGTTAGGATTTATTACTGATTATACAAAATATAGTGAGAATAAAATTAAACTAAATTAACGAATCTAAAAAATAAAAGTGTACTAGAATCAACAATATCCATAACCATATATTAAAAAGCAAACAAAAACAAGCATAAATAATTCAAAAAATACACACACAAAAAAAATAACACAATTAACTAAAAATATAATAATATTTAAGTATAATTACTTACACCGAAAGATAACACTTAGAATACTGAAAGATAAATATCAGAAGTTGCAACCTTTTTAAAAATCACTTTCGGAGCTTTGACTTGTATACAAATGTACTCGCTCCTAAACCACAAGTTATTTCTTTTTTAAACCAATTCCGCGGTTAATAAGCAAATATTATAATTGTATTTAAAAAAAACATCCTAAAACTGCTGCCCGAAAAATAAATCTGGATTGTTCTCTTCCAATAAACCAATTTTATCCTTGTGTTGCCTTTTAATGTGTCTCACTTGATGCGTTTTTCTTTTACATTTTTGGGGGCAGAAGGGACACTGAAATTGAGGTTCCTTTCCGCATTCGTACATAAGGTGTCTTTGCAAAGAATCCTTCCTACCGTAACTCCTACCGCATTGAAAACATTCGAAATGACCCCGTTTTCTATTAGTGGAAGATGACGGTTTTGCTTTTGAGCGACAACCTTCTCCTTTTAAGCTGTTAGACGGTATTGCATCATGCAACCAAATATTTTTTGCGTCCCCTTCTGTCAACTCTATTTTCACTGGTAAATCTATAGCAGCAAGAAAGTCTGAAACGCAGACAACATCATTTTAGATCAAGATATAAGTTACCTTTGATAACCTCCACCAAACTCTACGTTATTGAGAATCCAATATTATTAAGCTTAATAGGTATAATCATTGATTTGCTCAAACTTGGGGTTAGAAAACTCAAAGAAAGTTATCTGATGCGTATCCGTCACATTTACAAAGAATTTTCTCTTAAAATTCTTAATTTTTGCGAAGGCTTCATATACAATACAAGCAGTTTACCAAGTAAGTAAGCATTGGGGTATTAATACTTAAATCAAGATTTATAAAGTCAAAATCAATGGTTCTAATCCAATGCGAAAGGAGAAATAAAGATAACTCAAATAAAATAAACACACATCTTTCAGTTTATTAAGATAAATTACACACGTCCATGTTTAATAAACATATGCTTTTGCAGGACATGCTTGTATTTGAAATTTAATGCGCACAGCTCGCAAGAAAATGTCGGATCTTTCCCACACTCGACTCTCATATGCCTTATTAGATTTGATCTTCGTGTATATTTCCTTGGACAGTTTGGGCAAATATGGATATGTATATCTAAAAAATAGTTTAGTTAGTCAATTTCATTCGACAGATTTGATACTTACTTATGGATCAATATTTAACCTTATTGGGCTAAAACTCGTTGATGATGGGAGGGTTTAGCAGAGTTAACCTTAAATTAAATCTCATTTCAAATGAAACTGTTTCCTTAAAATACTCAAGCAGCCAAATATTCCCTTATAGACGGTAATAAATAAGTATACACAGGTTCGTTTTACAGGTACAGCAACGAGTTTCTGCTGCAACTGGCGTTAATGTTGCGGACCATTAATCCTATTGCTAAGAAGGCTAAGGAAATCGCAAAAGGTGAAAATCATCATTTCCTACCCATAGCAAAATTAGAAAAAAAAAACAGAAAATCAAAAGCAGGATGATTTTGACAAAAGTGTTCTGCGTCGGATGATTATTAATTTCCACGATAATGACTATGAAGGGTGTAAAGACAAATTAGAAAAAGAAATAAGACAGATAGGGTTTAAATAAAAAGTTTAAGAACAACAAAAAACTTCTAACGGAAAATCATGAAGTAAGGCATCCTAGAATTAATTTTTTAAGATAGATGAAAAAATACCAAGAAGAATGACGACCTATCATTTATGTATATGGATGAAACTTACATACATTCTTCCCATATTCAGGAGAAATCATAGGGTGACACATCCATTAAAGCATAAAAACCATTTTCTAAAGGATCTCGACTAATTATTCTTAATGCTGGAGATAAAGAAGAATTTATACCGGGATGTTATGTTAGATGGAAATCGAATTGCTGCACAGAGGATTATCATGATGAAATGAACTACGAGAAATATAAAAAATGGATTAAGAAAAATTCAAGCTATTCGTCTGTAATGATATGTAATTGTAAAAATAAAAAGTAAAAAGATTAATTTGATTATTTTATAACATAAAGTTGGATTTTGTTTTATTATTTAACTGTTGAACAAATTAAAATACATCGTTAAAAAAGATCGGATGATCTGAAGGTAAAAGTTGTATACAAAACTGGGTATCTTTAACATTCCATGGTATGTTTTGAAATATTTTGGTATTACTCCGAGAGTACTCTCGCTATTTGCAATACCTCCGTCTCAACCACGCACAGACTCACTTTGCGGATTTTCTGCGCATACCTAAATGCCTTTCTCCAAAGTCTTACTTACTCTGTAGTCTATGTCTTCGAATTTCAGTGTTCAATCTTTACAAATTCATATAAGCTCAACTAAGCTGTGAAACTAAGAATTTACACTTTTATTCCACTAATTTTTCTCTACATACAGCCGTTCTTGAGTAAAATTTTTATTTCCACTTTCGCTTTATTACTTACAAAGAACTGTAGTAGATTGATCTGAAAATAACTTATCTAAAAAATATCGTATCAAACAATAGACCAAGAATAAACTGTAGGCTGATATACATTTTATAAAGCAAATTATAGGCCAGTAAAATAAAAATAAATGTCGGCAACCGTTTTATGGTTTTAGTCGGTTCAATAGGCGTCTAATAGACGTATTCTAGGTTTTCAAAACAACCATGAAATTTTCTGACTCTTCAGTTTTTTGCTTATACCTAGTAAACGGTGATTTCTAGCGAAAACATCACTATATAAAAATTGAAGGCCATTAAATTTTGGCTCGAACGAGTACCACAACTTTATAAGTCAGTCGAGTGGTATTGTCGAAATCGACGGTCGAAAAACGACGTTTTTTAGCAACTTTGTCAAAAACTGAGATATGGTGAGTTTCAAACGTCTGCAACCTATAGAATGAATGTTGTAGAACATCGCATTATGTGTGCAAGAAATAGGATAGATTCCGGAGAAGATTCGGCGAAACATGAAATCAGCTGGAGCCAACGTAGTGTTTGATGAAACGATGACAGCCACCACGTCAAAGGAGTAGTTCCTTTACAACGATACCAACAAAGCACGACTCATTTCTATGCTTAGTAAAAACCTAGAACATGAAGGATTCGCGGTGAAGGTTGCAGTAAAAGATACAGACAGAGTCATCGTTACGTCTGCCATTAACATCACTCCACAGTCCGTGATCATTGTTGGAGAGGACACACGCTGGCTCTGCCCTCCTCCCACATCGTGCTGATGAAGCTTGAGAAGGGTGCTAATAAAAACATCATTTATTCTGCAAGTCTTTGAAAAAGATGGTGTAACACCAGACGAGGTGGAGACAACAGAAAACAAAGCCGACAGACACAACGATGGATGCAATACGTTATGACCAGTTTACCAAACCCATGATAAAAACAAACATTAACAACATTCCACTAGGTCCAGATGTGGCTTGGAAGGGACAAAGCATCCTTTCCACACGACCGCCAAACCGCCAGCTCCAGCGGAAGTACTACACAGTGTTTCCTGCAAATGTCAAAAGGGATGCAAAGAATGAAGTGTTCGAATATCTGCTTTGAGTGCAAGGGGCAAGGGACGAATACTCCTGACGAAGATATCATCCCGGCAGTACTCATCAGCGACTAAGTCGATGTCGATGATTCAGGTAATAAAATTACATTATTCTCAACCTTAGTTATTATCATGACATTTTCACATATTCTTATATTTTTCATCAACTTAGTATCGTTACTGTGCTGGGCAGGTATTTCATGTGACTAATGAACCTTCCTTTCTCTATTCCAGCTTTTCAAACTGAGGAAGAGGGCACCGTCTCCCCGAACGTGACTAATGACCCTGTCAAAGTACCAAAAAATCAATCGAAGACTATGCATTAAACTGTAAATAATTTTGATTCGTAGTTAATTTGAGTATTATTTCTTTGATTGCTTTCTTATGAGTTATTTTCAATGACAGAATACCAACTGCTGATTTAGTTACTGCAGATGTACCTCCTGTAATAGCAGGGTACGAAAACATGGTTTGCATGCTGCTCAGCATAAGACAGAATTTGGATAATTTCAAATTTCGACATATGTACTTAGCCAAATTTAAAAGTTAAGGTACTCTTTGAACGTAGACATTGATGCTGTACAACTTTTATTCTATACGTTTTGTCATTTGGAGTAGGCGTTCCCGAGTTGCAGACGTTTGAAAATCACTATATCTCAGTTTTTGACAAAGTTGCTAAAAATCGTCGTTTTAGGACCATCGATCTCGACCATACCACTTGCCCGACTTATAAACTTGTGGTACTCATTTGACGCAGAATTCTATGGCCTTCAATTCTTATACAGTGAAGTTTTCGCTAGAAAGCTCCCTTTAGGAGGTATAAACGAAAAACTGAAACAAGTCCTAAAATTTCTTGTTTTTATGTTAGTTAGGTTAGCTTACCACGAGGGACCGTGAAAACCGTCTATTAGACGTCCAATAAACCGATTAAAACCATAAAACGTTTGCCGACATTTATTTCCACCTCGACCCCATTTAGAAATCTAATTTTACTAGCCTATTATTATTAATTTTAAAAATTATTTAAGTATTTAGCAAATTCGAGGGAGCGAGTAACCCGATCTGTATTCATGACTATGATTAAAAGAAGGCAAAGCCTGATCTTGGCCACCTAAAGCGGATCATGAGCCCGACCAGTGCTCGTGCTTAGCTTTGTTAAGAACGTTAATAGAAGGTAAAGCCCTACCTCTAGACGGATTCGTGTTTGTTTTCAGCTATCTTAAGAAGGTTAATGAATAGCAAAGCCCGATGCGTTTGCAAACAAAGGTTATCCCGATTGGTAATCGCCGAAAGCGGCCACTCCCGATTCTACCCCAAAAGGGGTAGCACAACGATGCAAGATTTTAGACCTGGGTGGCGACAGAAACCGCAAAGCAAGAGGTGGAAGGGCTTGGATGGCGGAGCGGACCAAATCGAGCTGCGATAACTTCAGTTATTAAACAATGGTTTATTCAAAGCGCGAAATGGTATAGTACATCGTGGTAAAGCACAACTAGCTAAACATCTATAACTTAAAGAAGACAGTATGACTCATTAAAATGGACGCGAATCACAAACAAAACAAGACAGATGAAAAATTTGAAAACATGTAAGCAAGCATGTCAATATCAGTGCAATGTATAGCATATCCGGTCCAATTTGCAAAATGAACTCGACCAAACAGTTTAGTGTTTTTGCGCTGGTGATCATACTGCCTTCACTAACAAATACATTTTTACCCGTATTTCCTCAACGGCAAATTCCTCATCCGCAAATCTCCATTACAGACTGAGTGAAATATGTACGTTCAAAACGAATATTGTTGTTCTTGAACATCGCAGTGTACTAAGAAGACCAGAAATAGAACCATAGACGCTAAATCAGCACCTGGAAACCAGCACAACAGAAATTGCTAATAAAGTTAATGTTAACCATCGGGTTGGATTGGACAACAAAATCGATAACCAAATTTGAATTCCGTCGATCATTTTCTTTGGCGTCATCTAAAATCTCTAATTCATACAGAAATAAGAAGACAATTTTGTAATTGATAAGTTTATTCCAAATAATGTTTTTACAGCCTCGGTATAAATCTTATTAAGTACTTTTGGTTTTCATGGTATTCGTCTGCCAAGCGTAATTAATTAAGGTATGACTAGTATAAATCTTCAAGCGTGTTTTCTATTAATATAAGGTTGTGAAACGGCGGGACTTAGTTTCTCTTACCGAATTCAGAACGTATTATTTTCCAAAACAGTGTTTGATTAGTAAATTGCAGTAAGAGAAAAACGAATTACAGATAATTAATAGCGTTATCGAGAACATACCTACATACTAAATACAAAAGGTTGCGTTATGATACAAGTGTTCAAAAATATGGCACGGATTACGCCAAATAAATCACAATGTCTATGCTCAAGCCAACGAATCTGTAGCTAACAGATAAACAAGACAATGCCGAAAATATTAGAGAAAATTTAAATATTTTATAAATAATCAAAGGTATTTAAAACGTTACATAATTGTTACCTCTGAATACAGTAAGAAGAGTTACGAGTTGCAACACGTTTCCAACATTCTTGCTTATCTAGTAGCTATAGTTTCGCTGGCTAGACCATAGGAAGCCATTAGCAGTCCAATTTCATGGGTAAGTTTTAATTAAATTTTTACATTTTACGAGATCAATATTTTACTTTCCTTTGGTTTATTTAAAAAGTTGCTAGTGATGATTTTTGAGAACGTCTTCGAAGATTTTGTATAAGGATACCGTGAGATGTCCTCATGTGCTTCAATAACATATACCCGTGTTTAAATTGTTTGCTACATATCTGACAAGTAAACGAGGGGCTTTTTCCACAATCTAGACGCAAATGTCGGCCTAGTGTCTTTTTCTGGCAATACGTTCTTTGACAGCGCGAACATCCATATCTCACACCCGAATTGAAAACTTTTAGCTGAGCATATTCCTCCATCGAAGATGCATACAGTACAATACCTGAAACGCAAAGTAAAGAATATTATCAGAAATTAGCTACTCTTTAAGAACATGGGTGCTCACACTTTTAAAACATCCTATTA